>CM062297.1:746485178-746653043 GCA_031216915.1 Pictodentalium vernedei
CTGTTTTATTAAGTATTTCCACAGGAATGAACAGAGGAACAACCAATGAAAAAAAGCGCTTCAGAGGAATTTAATTGTAGATTTGTTTTCAGGTGTCTCAGTGGCTGCTCATGCTTTTTATGATTCAGTAGCAAGCCTTGGAAGTTGTGGAATGGAATGCAAAGGAGGTACAGAAGACCATAGGTGAGCATAATGAAAATTATATATTTTTTCAAGCAATTGTTCTTTTTTAACTGTTTACAGAGTGTGACAGCAAAACTGGCCTGCACTATTGACACAAATCACCAATCAGATTTTCGTTTCTTTTGGTCTCAGAAATATAGCTTATTACTCCTTATTGGAACAAGTTCATTGATCTTGTTCCAGTGAGGGGCAAAAGTTGTGTTTTTGAGGCAAAATATTAAATATTTAGCCATTAGACAGATAATTTTTAATTTTTAGCTCATCTGACTGAAAGTCAGGGGAGCTTAACTGATCACTTTCTGTCCGTCATCCACTGTCGTCATCCGTCATCCACTGTCCGTCTGTCAGGCATGAACTTTATATTATAGACTTCTCATAAACCACTGGGTCCAATTGAACTAAATTTGATATGCAGTTTCCTTATCATATGTCAATTCAAGTTTGTTCAAATAAAGTTACCACATGCACAGGGGGCTCCAAAAGGGGCATAATTCTGTTAACACCCCACAAATTAAAAAAAAAAATGAAACATCTTCTTCCCAAGAACAGCCGATCAGAATCTTTTGATACTTGGTATACAACATCCTTAGAGGTGTCAAATTCAGGTTTGTCCATTACAAGTCCCTGGGTTCATATTTGGACTCCCAATGGGAACCCCAAATATTAACCTGGTACGATATGAGGAAATGTATTTGAAAGTCTTCTTCAGATCTACCAGTCAGAATCTCTGATATTTGGTATATTGCATCTTTGTGGGGTTAGCTTGAAATCAAGTCCCTAGAATCATATTTGGGCTCCTTGTGGGAGCTAAAATTTAAATTTGTGCAATATGAGGAATATTCTTAAAAAAATCTACAGATTCATATTTTGGCTTCAAATTTTAACTCGGTCCAAAATGACAAATTTTTTTTTTTTAAATCCTCTTCTTCAGATTTACCTGTCAAAATCTCTTGATATTTGGTATACTGCATCTTTTAGTAGGGGGAGATTAATGTTTGTTAAAATCAAGACCCTCAATTCATATTTGGGCTCCCTATGGGAACCAATTTTAACTCTGTCCAAAATCACAAATTTTTTAGCTCACCTGACTGAAAGTCTTGGGTAACTTAAATGATCACTTTTTTGTCCATTGTCTGTCATCTGGCATCCGTCCGTCGTGAACTTTACATTATCGACTTCCCCTCCTAAACCCCTGGGCCTGAATTGAACCAAGTTTGGTATGCATGGTCCTTATCACATGTCAATTCAAGTTTTTTTCAAATAAAGTTGCCATGCTCCATTGGGAGGGGGTGGGGGAAAATGCTCCAAATTTCTAAAAAAAAAAAAATCATGGATATTTGGTATGGAGCTTCCTGTTGAGGTGTAGAATCAAATTTGTTCAAACGAAGTTTGTGGAGCAATATTTGCCTTCTAAAAAGGGGTGGGGGGAGGGGCAAGATTGTTGGCTCCGCCCAAAATTTCTATTTTCTGAACTGTTGGTCCGATTTGAATGAAATTTGGTATGTGGTATTATTGAGTCATAAGTACTTGATTCACATAAAAATACAATTCCCCTTGTACCCCCCATTGGAACCCGAGGAACTAAAAATAGAAATATATTCAAACAACCATATTTCCAAATCACACGAAACAGAGAACTGTCATTTGATATGCAGCATCCTTAGGGATCAGTACAGTAGAACGGAATGGTAAAATAATTTGCCATCGGTTGTGTCAGGATGTTCTGTTGGGCCGGGGGGGGGTGGGGGCAGGGGGGGGGGAGGTTCAGAGTACATCCAAAAAATGCTGAGTCCGCATATTTGCAAATATTAAAAAAACCTTTCTTCTCCAAGACCACTGATCAGAATCTTTTGATATTTGGTATACAACAGCCATACGGGATCAGATACAAGTGTGTTCAAATTAAGCCCCTCGGTTCATATTTGGGCTCAGCATAGGAGCCTAAATCTTAACTTAGGACAATATGAGGAATAAGCCTTAAAAAATCTTCTTCAGAACTACTAGTAAGAATCTTTTTAATATTTGGTATACATCATTGTTTCCAGGGTCAGATTCAAGTTTGTTCGAATCAAGTCTTCAGTTAATATTTGGGATTCCTATGTGGGCCCGAATTTTTAACTTTGTGCATTGAGGGGAATAATCTTTAAAAATCCTCTTCTTCAGATCCACTAGTCAGAATCTTTTGATATTTGGTATACAAAATCTGTAGAGGGGGGGGGGGGGGGGGGGGGGGGATCCGATTCAAGTTTGTTCAAATCAAATCCGTGGATTAATATTTTGGGGTCCCTATGGGAGCCCGAATTTTACCTTAGTGCAGTATGAGGAAATTTCTTAAAAAATCTTCTTCAGATTCACCTGTTAGAATCCTTTCATATTTGGTATACAGCATCCCTAGGGTGGTCAGATTCAAGTTTGTTCCAATCGAGTTCTTGGGTTAATATTTGGGATCCCTGTGGGAGACTGAATTTTACCTTAGTGCAATATGGGGAAATTTCTTAAAAAAGTTCTTCTCCAGATCCACCAGTCAGATTGCTTTCATATTTGGTATTCCACATCTCTGGAAGGGTCAGATTCAAGTTTGTTCAAATCGGGTCCCTGGGTTATTATTTGGGCTCTCTGTTGGAGCCCAAAGTTTAACTTAGTGCAATATGAGGGAATTTCTTCAAAAATCTTCTTCTCCAGAACCATCAGTTAGAATCTTTTTGATATTTGGTATACAGCATCTCTAGTGGGGAGAGGGTCATATTCAAGTTTGTTCAAATCGAGTCCCTGAGTTACTAATTGGGCTCGCTATGAGAGCCCAAAGTTTACTTTAGTGCAATATGAAGAAATTTCTTTAAAAATCTTCTTCAGATCCCCCAATCAAAATCATTTCATATTTAGTATAAAACATCTCCAGGGGACTCAGATTCAGTTTGTTAAAATGGAACCCCCAGGTCTATATTTGGGTTCTCTATTGGAGCCCAAAGTTTAACTTAGTGCAATATGAGTAAATTTCTTTAAAAAATCTTCTTCTCCAGAATCATTAATCAGAATCTTTTCATATTTGGTACATAACATCTCTGGGTGATCAGATTCAAGTTTGTTCAATTTGGGTTTCTGACTTAATAACTGGGCTCTCTTTGTGGGAAGGTGGTGGTGGAGGTTAGGTTCAAGTTTGTTCAAATCCATTCCTGAGGATTATTCCAAAAAATTTGCCCTTCAAACTGCAGTGATATAATAACCCTTTGGAGTTTGGCAGTGCTTGTCTACTGTTGATAGAATTGGAAGGAATCGGGAAGACCTATGATAATAATAATCTGACATGGACACCAGAGTTATGATTAATTTCATGACTTCATTCCTCTGTATTGTTGATGAACCATGATTAACTGAATGTGGCCCAAATACTTCTTTGAACCACTTTGTCAGGTGAGTGATTAAGTCCCTGTGGGCCTCTTGTTTTTAAAATTTTCTTCTTCAGATCCATCTGTCAGAATCTTTTGATGATTGGTATATAGCATCCTTGGGGGGAGGGGGTCAGATTCAAGATTGTTCAACTCAAATCCTTGGGGTCATATTTGGGCTCCCTGTGGAAACTTGGACTTTAACATAGTGCATATCAGGAATATTATTTAAAAATCTTCTTCAGATCTACCAGTCAGAAGCTTTTGATATTTGATATGTAGTATCCTTAGGAAGCTCAGATCCAAGTTTGTTCAAATCAAGTCCCTGGTTTCATATTTGGGCTCCCCACGGGAACCCAGATTTTAACTTAGTGCAATATGGGGAGATTTATTTAAAAATCTTTTTCATCTGATCTCCCTGTCAGAATATCTTTTGATGATTGTAGATAGCATATTTTGGGGGAGGGGGGTAGATTATTCAAATCAAGTCCCTGGGGTCATAGTTGGTCGCATTTGGACTCTCTTTTAGAAACTTGGAAATTTAACTTTGTGCAAAATGAGGAATATTTGATGAAAGTTTTTTGTTTGACAACAAGATCAGGAGGATTTCAATTGATTTGAACAAAAACCTTTTACCCTTGGTGGAGAGGTTGGGGGGGTTGGTTGGGGGGGGCTGGGCTAGGGGGATCAACTGGGTGATTTTGTTTGATTTTGCTTCATAATGAGTTTTTAAGGGGTTTGAGTGATTAGAGTAAAAGATAAAAACCCAATTCACTCAACAACCATACCACCCCCCCCCCCCCCCCACTCCCACCATCCCTACTCCCCTATCTAAATGAGATAAACTATATTAACATGTATATGCTGAATGTGACCATAAATCCTTCTTTAAACAACAACAGATGGGCAATTAAGACCCCTTGGGGCCTCTTGATTTTGAAAGTGTTTGTGTTCTATTAGTGTTGGGCAAATGTTTAATGACAGACCATAAAATACCTGACAGTACATTTTTATGATGTGTCTCCATCATGTGTAGTTTCATGTTTAACCCTTAGCACATTGAAGTCAAAATACTGAAATCTCAAGCTGCAATTTTTTTCTCATAATGTAAATAGGAATTAAACCAGATCTGTTTGACAGATCACATGCTCATTGAGCTTTCAAAGAAGACTGAGTTTGTTAAATTCCAAGTTGCATTACGGAAATAATTTACAGCTGAAATTTTGATATTTCGACATCAGTGTGGAGAGAGTTAACATTGATTGTTGGAAAAGCTTTGTGCTCTGGAGGACTGTTCATTAAATTTTATGGAGGGGGGGGGGGGGGGGGGGGTGATGTGATATACAAGAAGAAGCAGGAAGAAAACCTCCTCATGGTCTTGTAGTGACCTTTTTAATAATAATCAATAATAAACCAGTTGAAGAAAGGAACTTTCCCAATGGTATGAGGGTGCCAGATTTCAATGACTCTAAGGCTTTTGGTGTATATAATTGCACAAAAGTGAAGATTGTACAATTAGTGCATTTAGATTGGTATTGTTTTATGACAACAATATTAATGTCTTGTGGAAGTCAAACTCTTTCCTAAATTGTATCCTTCCAACATGAGCAATGAACAGTTAAGTTTATGTGATTAACACTGTTGTCTGGTTGTTTTTTGTTGACTACTCTTTGAATACTACTTGAATTCATTTAGGGGTGGGGGGTGGGGGGTGGGGGGGGTTGAATGCTATCATTTCGGGGCCTCCCGACACAACCACGTCTGGCGAGAGTTATACCCCCTCCGTGGGGGATGTGCAGTTTTTAACTGTGGAGGACACTGCAGGAGCCGTTGAGTTGTCTGGTGAAGAGATGCCTTGTTCCGGGACTATAGTCCCTCTCCAGTCGTCATCTGAGGATGTCACTAGGGTTGTGACTCCTCCTTTGGAGGCAGAGTTCGGTTGCACTCTCCTCTTTTCCACCAGTTTCAACAGCTCCTGGCATATCTGCTGCTACAGCTATTCCGTCTGCAACGCATTCGGTCACCGTTTCAGCCGGCTTCAGCTTATCCCTGCAGGGGTCTGCAGCTATGTCTGGTAGTGTAGACGTGGGGTATCGGCCTCAGCCTTCCCTGACTTCAACTTGGCGAAGTCGGAAGTGGCTCCGACCGAACCCCCTGCTCTGGCCTCTCAGCCATTGAGCATAGCAGTTTTATCCCTGCAAGGGTCTGCAGAGATGTCTGGTAGTGTAGACATGGGGTATTGGCCTCAGCCTTCTCTGACTTCAACTCGGCGAAGTCGGAAGGGGCTGCCGGGCGAACCCTCTACTGTGGTCTCTCAGCTGTCGAGCACCGCAGTTTTCTCATTGGATTTGGATGTTCATGGTGTGGCCACCATGAGCTCTGTGGCGTTTCCGTTCATGCATTCTGATCCCATGGCCTGTTTTGCGGGACCATCGTCTTTTGTGCAGCCTGGACCTTCTGGCCCTCAGAGGTCCGCGGCGACTCTCCTGAGTTTCCACTCTGTTAATCCTCGGGGTATGTCATACCCCTATACACATCTGCCTTCAGATGTTTTCGGCTGCAGCCCGTCGCCCTGCGTCAGGTGTATTTGAGGATCTTGACCCTTCGCTGGTTAAAAGGGTCCGGAGTGAAGCCACTTTGCCGGTTCGTTCCCACGTCGAACCGGCCAACACGAGCAGTGAGCTTAGGGAGGCCCTCTCCCTGCTCACTCAGGTTCTGTCCAAGAGCCTTCCTGTTGCTTCCAGCGAGGCTATGAGTGGTTTCCAGGCATCCCCTGTGGCGCCGCCTCCCGGGATTGGAAACAGGCCGCTTTCTGATCCCCCTGGTGTGCCTACTCCAAGAGAGGCGTTGGCTGGTTTGCCCATGATGGGCTATGTGTCTTCCGACTCAGGGGATGAGTTCGACATACCTGACGTCGAGAGCCAACAGTCTTCTGACTTGGGGGCAGCTCTTGACTTTGTGTTTGGGTTCCTTCCAAATCTCAAACCGCCAAACCAGCCGACAGTGTCAGCCCGGCTGTGATCATCCTGTGGAGCAACCTACTTCTGGGCGCCTTCGGCATAAACGTTTAAAGCTTTGGACTGTAAGCTGAGTTTCAAGGCTATGAAGACGTCGTTCTTCACCAGAGTTGACACTTTTTTGCCTCCGGACCGTTATCGTTCCTACGATTCCGCCAATCAGTCAGTCTGCCAGACTTTGACGGTCTTGGATCAGGACTCCAACTCCCTCGGGCTTTCCAAGCCCAAGTCGGCCGTTATTCATATGGAGACTCTGGAGTCCTTGTTGGGCTTATCGAGAGAGATGCTGGACATGCTTTCTCTCTCAGATCACGTCGTCTCTGCTTTCTGCTTATCTGCCCCCAGATAAGTTTGACGACGTACAGGCTCCTTTGCGTGTGATGTCCAAGCTGCTCATGCATCTTACTCGCATGCCTGAGCATGGAATTAGTTCGCAGGGATACTGTGCTGGACACAAGTTGTTCCCTTCCTGAGGGCAGTGCTCTGCTCTTCGATCTGCTTCTTCGGTGGGTCCGCAACTGTTCCATGGTTCTGTGGCAGCGGTCCGGGATGATGCTGATCAGCCTTCTGTTGGAGGCAGGGGCTGTCCAAAGCCTAACAAGCGCCTTTCTGCGAAGTCAAGGGCTGATCCTCCTGCCGCCGCTTCTACTTACTCACGGGGTAAGGGTAGGCGTTGGCCATCGTCACCTCGTTTCGTCCCAGGTTGAGGCATCCAACTCAGTCGAGAGTGCCTCTTCCACCACAAGTCCCTTTCGACGTTACAGGTTGGGAACTTTTGATCACTGAGATAGGCAATATCCTGTTAAAGGGGGCGATCGAGGTCGTCAAGAACATTCATTCAGTGGGATTTTATTCCCGCCTGTTCTTGATGCCGAAGGAGGACGGCCGACTCTGACTGGTTATCGATCTGAGTGTCCTGAATCAGTCTATCATTGCTCTTAAGTTCAGCATGGGGACTTTCAGGATGGTTGGCTGCTCCGTTCACCAGAGAGTTTTCGCTTCTAGCATCGACCTGCAAGACGCTTACTTTCACATTCTGATTCATCGGACATCGCGAAAGTATCTCAGGTTCGCTTTTCTGGGGCAAGTTTACCAGTTCCAGGCCATGCCCTTTGGCCTCAACCTGGCTCCTTGGGCCTTCACCCGACTGATGTCTCATGTGTTAGCCTTACATCGCACACAGTCCAGGGTGACTACTTCAGCATATTTAGACGATATCCTCCAGAGGCATTCCACTGCTGCCTTTCTGGAGTCAGATGTCGACACACTGTTGAGCCTGCTCACGTCGCTAGGGTTCAGAATCAACGAGGAAAAGTCGGACCTGGTCCCTTCTCCGTTGTTTTGTCATCTAGGGATGTACTTCTGTACTCAGCTGAATATGGTGGCGGTTTCCTGGCCAAGGGCTGTGATTCTCTCAGCTTTTGCCCTGACTCTGTCCCAGTCCACGTCCGCAACAGCTCGGATTCTTCCCTGGCTGCTCAGTCATTGGAGACCGAATGTCAGTCCTCTGGATCTGGTACTTCAGTTGCCGGAGTCTCTTCCTCGTCACCTTCTCCCCTGGACGGATGTTCAGTGGATTATGCAGGGAGGTCCGTTGGACTTCCCCATGTCTGATTATGTTCTGATTGCAGTCACCAGCGATCTCCGATGGGGTGAGACATTGGATCCTCTAGGTCTTTCCTTTCATGGGTCATGGGACCAGGATCAAGCAGCTCTTCACGTCACCCAGAAGGAGTTTCTGGTAGTGGATCCCCCACCTTTCGAATCGCCAGGTCCTTCTGTTGTCCGACAATTCAACAGTGGTTGCTTACATTCGGAACCAGGGCGGCATGCACTCTGTTCCCATGTATGCATTGGCTCGGGATCTTCTACTGATCGCTCAGGATGTCACTGCCGGAGTAGTGGTTCGTCACATTCCTGGTCATCTGAACGTCCACGCCGACTCCCTGTCCCGATGGGGCAGGGTCATTTCCACTGAGTGGATGCTTGACAGGGCGGTGTTCCAGTCGCTTTGCAATGTCTTGGGTCATCCCCACATCGATCTCTTTGCGACTCGTTGGAACCATCAGGTGGACGCTTTCTTGTCCCTGTGTCCAGATCCTCTGGCTTTCACCGTGGATGCTCTGTCATTCGATTGGAACGGTCTTATCGGGTACACCTTCCCACCTGTTCCGATTCTGCCTCAGGTTCTAGCCAAGATATGAACCTGCAATTGTCGATTCATTTTGATCACTCCCATCACCTCAGTGGGTGTGGATCAATCTGCTCTGCTCTCTGTTGGTGGCAGTTCCGGCATGTCTCCCTCTACATCGCAACCTTCTTTGCCAAGGTCACCCGGGGAGGTTTCACATCAACCCGACTTCATTGTGCCTTCGCGCATATCTTTTGTCAAGTCCTGTCTCCTCCGTAGAAATTTTTCGAGATGGGCAGTGGAGTGCATTTCTTCTTCAAGGAGGCACTCCACTGGTTTAGCCTATGCGGCTAAGTGGAAGGTCTTCTGTCGATGGCGTGCGGATCACTCAGTTGATTATGCCAATCCTTCGATCACACAGATTGCAGAGTTTCTGGTATTTCTGTTTGATTCTCGGGGTCTCCAGTCTGTTACCATCAAAGGGTACAGGTCCATGCTTTCGGAGACCTTTTTGTATGTTGGACAGCGTCGTATCGGTACTAATCCATACCTCTCCAAGCTTGTTTGGCACTTTTCCTTGAAAAGGCCTAGGACTTTGCAGCTTACCCCAAGATGGAATCTTTCTTGGGTGCTGCTTTGCTTGGGGGGGGGGGGGGGGGGGGGGGGGCATTCGAACCTTTAACGCAAGTGGATATGCGTTTTCTCACATACAAGACCGCTTTTCTAATGGCTTTTGCCTCAGCCAGACGAGTTAGTGAGCTTCACGCCTCTCGGTTGACCTGGCCTTTTTCAGGAGCTCTCCCAGCAGTGTTACGTTTACCACTGATTGCTCCTTTCTGTCCAAGAATTAGATACCAGAAACTACTCTGCCTCCTATCTGTATCAGTGCTCTTCCTTCTGTTGAGGGTAACCGCTCTTTGCTCAGTCCGGTTCGTGCAATTTGCATTTATCTCAATTGGACGAAGTTCTTTAGGAAGGGTAGGAAACTATTTTTTCTGTCTCTTATTCTTGGTTGACAGAAGATCTCTCCTCAATTCCATTTCTCGATGGATTTGTCTTGCTATTCGCATGGCTTACGCTTGTTTTGCGACTGGCAATTGTATTACCAATCACATTTCTGCCCACGAGGTGCATGCATTGTCTACCTCCTGGGGCTTATACTAACTCCATTATGTTGTCGGATGTTATGCTGGCAGCCTACTGGAGAAATGCTACTTTCTCCACCTATCTGCATCAGTTGCAGGAGCAGGCAGAGGACCTTTGTACTATGGGCCCTCTTTCTTCTGCTCAGGCTGTTGTCTACCCTAGCCATTCGGCTTCTTACAAGGTCAGTTCCAGCTCTATGCTGTTACTGCCCTTTCTGTCTGTGCATCGCACAGAACCCTACTACCTCATCTCTCAATGTCTTTTACTACTGTTTGTGATGCTATGGTTTGATAGGCCTAGGGACCTCTTCCTCTGTCCACGATTCCAGTGCAATTGGGTTCTGTGGGGGTTGGTTATGTGATTCCCTCCATTGTCTATTCAGCCTGTAGTAAACAATTGAAAGATACGTTGATAAGAAATTTAAATTTTATAGTAAATTTCCTTTTTTATTATACCTACCGCAATTGTTTACATGGAGGCCCTCCCATCTTCTTATCCGGGTAAGAATCCTTCCTCCCCGCTGATCATATAACTCCTATGTTGGCAGACTCAAAAGAATGATTCATTGGTGACTGCCTGCGCACTGGTTTCCGGAAGTCATAGAATTGTACTAAGAGAAGAGCGTCCCCTACTGGGTCTGTGCCTGGTAGCACTCCACCCAGTTTGGGCTTATTTTTTCTTGGTGCTTTTGCGCCACTTTTCTTTCCCAAATCTCTTGGGAAAGATCAAAATAGAGAGTATATTTTCCGAGTTAGGGTCTTCCACTGTAGTGCAAGCCTGTAGTAAACAATTGCGGTAGGTATAATAAGAAAGGAAATTTACTGTAAAATTTAAATGTTTACTTTCGTTTTCAGTTTTACCTGATAGTGCATTTAACTAACTACCTTTTATGACACCATCTCTGTTGGGTCATCACTTCAACATGACAATAGCAAGAGCTTTTGATTTTGAAAAACCAACACACTCAACATGTTTAGCACACACATTTTAAAACCTGTGTGCACATTTTCAGTGATGATTTTCATTGACATAGTTCATAGTTTATGTTTAGTTTGCTTTTCTAAGGAAAAGAAAAGATTGATAATACACACTGGTTTGTGTTTTATTTAAATCCATTCCTGATGTTTTCATTTACAGTCCTGATTGACAATCATGCATTTTAAAAACTTGCATGCACATTTTCAGTGAAGATTTTGTTTAACATTGTTCATAGTTTATGTTTAGTTTGCCTTTCTAAAGAATAAAAGATTGATAATACACACTGGTTTGTGTCTTTATTTAACCTTTTACCTAACATAGCGGCCCAAAACAGCCAGAAAATTGACCAAAATAAGCCAAGCACAACCTAAAATATCTTTCAAATGTCTTGATAAAACCATACTAATATGGATATCATTAGAACCGGCTCAACGAGCCGGTTCTATTGATGTCCATATTTGTATGGTTTTATTGAAACATTGAGAATTTTTTAAAAAAAATTCCAAATTTAATTTATTTTTTAAAAAAAGCTTTTGTTAGGTAAAGGGTTAAATCCATTCCTCATGTTTTCATTTACAGTGCTGACTGACGAGAGGAAAAGTATTTAACTGTAAAAACAATAAATTGAGTCTGAAAGCATGTTAATCAATATCCCAGAAAATCTCCACAGGACCACAATTCCGTGCTATAATACTTCCTGTTCACAACGTGCACGTTTTTACACGTGTAAAGAAAATATACATTGCTGTTGATTCCAACAAGTTATGCATTGAAGGGTGTTCATTTAAGAAAATGTTATCGATAAAATTAATATAAATTTACAAAGTTCAAAATTGAAAATTTTACTTGAAAAGTGGTTATAAAAAATCTACAAGATAGATGGAAGCTGGGGACATGACCAAAAATCCAGTTTTTATCTTAACTTGACAAAGTCAAGATAAGCTATTGCCATCACGCGTGTGGAAGTCTGTTGGTCTGTGAGTCTGTTCACATTTTCCTTTAGCACGGGCTACACCCCGCAGTTCTTGTCTGATTGTCATGAAATTTCATACGCAGGTTTGGGGTCATGTCTAGATGAGAACATCCCCTTTTGGTTGATCGGTCAACCGGTATGGCTGCCCGAGCCCAAAACCCGAAAACCATTAGCAGTCTACAGGTCGTATTTATGAAGGGATTTCATTGTAACTTGGTAGGATGCCTCTGTATAATGCCTAGATGAGAACATCTCCTTTTGGGCATGATCTGTCAACCGTGATGGCTGCCCAAGCCCGAAACCCAAAAACTTTTAGCACAGTCTGCAGGTCATGTTTAATATGGAGGGATTTCATTGTAACTTGGTTGGATGACTCCTTATGATGTCTGGATGAGAATTTCCCCATTTGGGCATGATCTGCCAACTGTGATGACTGCCCGAGCCCAAAACCCGAAAACCTTAAGCACAGTCTACAGGTCATATTTATTGAGGAATTTCATTGTAACTTGGGGGGTTGACTTCATATAATGTCTAGGTGAGAAAGTCCCCTTTTGGACATGATTGGGCAACTGTGACGGCTACAGGGGCCCAAAGCCTGAAAACCTTTAGCACAGTCTACAGGTCATATTTATGAAGGGATTTCATTGTAACTTGGTAGGATGACTCCAAATAATGTGTAGATGGGAACGTCCCATTTTGATCGCGATCATTCAGCCTTGATAGGTGCCCAAGCCCAAAAACCTTTAGCATAGGCAAAAGGTCATATTTATGGAAGGATTTCATTGTAACCTGTTAGGTTGACTCCATATAATGCCTAGATGATGACATCCCCTTTTGGTCGAGATTGGTCAGCTGTGATGGCTACAGGTGCCCGAAGCCCAAAAACCTTGAGCACAGTCTACAGGTCATACTTATGAAGGGATTTCATTGTAACTTCGTAGGATCACTCCAGATGATGCGCAGATGAGATTGTCCCCTTTGGTTGCGATCATTCAACCATGATGGCTGCCCGAGCTCGAAGCCTGAATACCTTTAGCACAGTCAACAGGTCCTATTTATGAAGGGATTTCATTGTAACTTGGTAGGTTTGACTTCATATAATGTCAAAATGAGAACGTCCTCTTTTGGACACAATTGGGCAACTGTGACAGCTACAGGGGCCCGAAGCAAGAAAACCTTTAGAACAGTCTACAGGTCACAATTATGAAGGGATTTCATTGTAGCTTGGTAGGATGACTCCAAATAATGTCTAGATGAGAATGTCCCCTTTTGGTCGCGATCATTCAGCCTTGATGGCTGCCCAAGCCCAAAAACCTTTAACATAGTCTATAGGTTGTATTTATGGAAGGATTTCATTGTAACCTGTTAGGTTGACTCCATATAATGCCTAGATGATGACATCCCCTTTTGGTCGTGATTGGTCAACTGTGATGGCTACAGGTGCCCGAAGCCCGAAAATCTTGAGCACAGTCTACAGGTCATATTTATGAAGGGATTTCATTGTAACTTCGTAGGATCACTCCAGATGATACTCAGATGAGAATGTCCCCTTTTGGTTGCGATCATTCAACCATGATGGCTGCCCGAAAACCTTTAGCACAGTCTACAGGTCATATTTATGAAGGGATTTCATTGTAATTTGGTAGGTTGACTTCATATAATGTCTAGATGAGAACGTCCCCTTTGGACGCAATTGGGAAACTGACGGCTACAGGGGCCCGAAGCCCGAAAACCATTCACACAGTCTACAGACCATATTTATGAAGGGATTTCAATGTAACTTGATAGGATGACTCATTTTGGAATAATTTCACTGTAACTTGGTAACTTTCGTTGATATACGTTAACTGTGAGGGCAACATACATTAACTGTGAGGTCATATTAACCCACCCCTCAGCTCTTTAGTACAGTGTGCACCTCATATTATTTTTATCAAAAACATAGCATACAGGGAACAGAAATGGAACATATTCCCAATTATCACAATTCTTGTCTTATTAGTCGAGTTGTGACGAAGTCAAACTCGACTTATAGTTTGGTGAATGGCGGGCGGGCGGGTGGGCGGGCGTAAACTATTGGTTTCCGGATGATAACTTGATAGTGGTTCAACTCACATTCATTAAACTTCATACGTAGGTTGGTCTTGGGGGGAGGAAGAACCCTATTGATTTTGGACATGCTACGTCGAAGGTCAAGGTCACAGTGACCTTGAACATAGTAAATCTTAAACAATTGGTTTCCGGATGATAACTTGATAATGGTTCAACTCACATTCATGAAACTTCATAGGTAGATTGGCCATGGGAAGAACCCTATTGATTTTGGACTCGCTACGTCAAAGGTCAAGGTCAACATGACCTTGAACATAGTAAATCGCAACAATTCCTTTCCGGATGATAACTTGATAGTAGTTCAACCTACATTCATGAAACTTCATAGGTGGGTTGGCCTTGGTGCGAGGAAGAACTCTATTGATCTTGGACTCACCAGATCAAAGGTCAAGGTCACAGTGACCTTTAACATAGTATATCACAACAATTGGTTTCCGGATGATAACTTGATAGTGGTTCAACCTAGAGTCATGAAACTTCATAGGTGTGTTGGCCTTGGTGCGAGGAAGAACCCTATTGATGTTGGACTCACCAGGTCAAAGTCAAGGTCACAGTGACCTTGAACATAGTATATCGCAACAATTGGTTTCCGGATGAGAACTTGATAGTGGTTCAACCTAGAGTCATGAAACTTCATAGGTGTGTTGGCCTTGGTGCGAGGAACTGTTGTCACAACTCGACATTGGATCGGTGATCCTGAGCGGCATTTTTTCATAATACTTTCATAAACATTGAACATTATCCTTTTCATCAAACACAACACACAAGTTAAGCTACAGTGTCATTGACACTTTCATTTCTAATGTGAGTAATCTCTAATGCTGGTCAAAACATCTACAAACCAAAATGTGCCCAAACAAAACTGTTTAAAATGTCCCATGTCATTGGTCAAAACATCTCGCAACGTTAGTCAAAACATCTCCTGGCATTGGTCAAAATATCTCACAGCAAAAACATTCAAATGAACTAACAAGTTTTGACCAGCACCAAACTTGCTTTACATGCCATTTGTTATTTAAAAACTGAGATTTAAAAACTGCTATGCAGTTTTCATTAAATGCTATACACTTTTTCAATTTGTACAGCAATTGCTATACAAGTTTCAAAAATTAAAATATTCCCTGGGCCAGAGGCATTGCAAAGGGGGTTTAGTGGTGTGTCCACCCCCATCCCACCTCCATACAACCTGCTAAAAAATTTTAAGTTGGGACATTTTCATCTGGATTGCAGTTGTAGATATAGATAATCTTGTACTTTCTTAACAGAATATTTTTGATACTTGTACTCATGTAAAACATGAAGTCAGTCATACAGCACGTGGATAGTATATTATCCCTAAATCACCCATAGAGTGGAGATTTCACCCAAGCAATAATTGCAAGTTTGTTGCAAAGCTTAACAAGCACAAGCAAAATTCCAGCCAATGGACCTCTGGAGGTCCATTGACTGAAACATTAAACCCAGAGGTCCATTGACTGAAACATTGCTTGTGTTTTTTGTCCATTTCTACAGAATTTGGAAGTGATACTTTGGGTGATAACTCCACTCTATGGGTGATTTAGTTAGTCTACTCTCCTCATACTGTACAAATGGAGGTCTGTCACATTAGATTTGAACTATACGATGCATGACCAGTTTGGAAGACCAGTGCGGTATGTGTTAATTAAATAACAAGTTGTGTCACAGCAAATATATTTTACTTATCCACAAGTTTTTAGCTCACCTGACTTTCAGTCAGGAGAGCTATAGTGATCACTCACCGTCCGTCGTCCGTCGTCCGTGAACATGGTGTTTGCGTCTTCTCCTCCCAAACCGCTGAACCAATTTAGTTGATATTTGAGATAATAGTTTATGACATCGCAATTTGATTTTGTTCAAATCAAGTTGCCTCGCCCATGGGTAGGGCCACACCCCAAAAGTGTGCTGAAATCTTAAAAAATCTTCTTCTCATGAACCAGCAGTAGCAGAGACTTGATATTTGGTGTCAAGCTTCCTTTTGAGGTGTAGACTCAGGTTTGTTCAAGAGAAGTTTGTGGGGCTACACTTGGCATTGTTATGGGAGGAGCAAAATTTTTGGCCCCGCCCAAAATTTCTATTTTCCAAACCGAGAGGCTGATTTGAACCAAATTTTATGTGAGGGCTTATTGGGTCATAAGTACCTAACTTATGCTGATTTTTTTTTCCCGTAGCCCCATGGGAACCACAGGAGCTAAAAATAGAAAAAAATTAAAACGCCCATATCTCCAAAACTGCACGGCACCGAGAATTTTTATTTGGTGTGAAGCTTCCTTAGGACCAACAGAAAGAATTGGTAAAAAAAAATTGCCATCGGTTTTATCATTGGGTACAGTTTCAGGACTTTGAAAAAGTGCTGAGTCAGCACTTTTTAACACTGTAGGCAATGGGAAAAACATTAAAAAATTTTCTTCTCCAGATCCAGCAGGCAGAATCTTTTGATATTTGGTATGCAACATTGTGGGGTGGATCTGATTCAAGTTTGTTCAAACCAGCCCCCTGGGTTTATATTAGGGCTCAGTATAGGAGCCCAAATTTGAACTTAGTGCATTTCAGGCAAATTTCTTAAAAAAATTTCTTCTCCGGTTCCAGCAGGCAGAATCTTTTGATATTTGGTATGCAACATTGAGGGGTGGATCTGATTCAAGTTTGTTCAAATCAGCCCCCTGGGTTCATATTTGGGCTCAGTATAGGAGCCCAAATTTGAACTTACTGCATTTCAGGCAAATTTCTTTGAAAATCTTCTTCTCCAGATCCAGCAGGCAGAATCTTTTGATATGTGGTATGCAACATTGTGGGGTGGATCTGATTCAAGTTTGTTCAAATCAGCCCCCTGGGTTTATATTTGGGCTCAGTATAGGAGCCCAAATTTGAACTTACTGCATTTCAGGCAAATTTCTTTGAAAATCTTCTTCTCCAGATCCAGCAGGCAGAATCTTTTGATATTTGGTATGCAACATTGTGGGGTGGATCTGATTCAAGTTTGTTCAAATCGGCCCCTTGGGTTTATATTTGGGCTCAGTATAGGAGCCTAAATTTGAACTTAGTGCATTTCAGGCAAATTATTTAAAAAATCTTCTCCAGATCCAGCAGGCAGAATCTTTTGATATTTGGTATGCAACATTGTGGGGTGGATCTGATTCTATTTTGTTCAAATCGGCTCCCTAGATTCATATTTGGGCTCACTATAGAAGCTCGAATTCGAACTTAGTGCATTTCAGGCAAATTTCTTAAAAAATCTTCTTCTCCAGATCCTGCAGGCAGAATCTTTTGATATTTGGTATGCAACATTGTGGGGTGAATCTGATTCAAGTTTGTTCAAATCGGCCACCTGGATTCATATTTGGGCTCACTATAGAAGCCCAAGTTCGAACTTAGTGCATTTCAGGCAAATTTCTTTTAAAATCTTCTCCAAATCCAGCAGGCAGAATCTTGTGATATTTGGTATGCAACATTGTGGGTTGGATCTGATTCAAGTTTGTTCAAATCGGCCCCTGGGTTTATATTTGGGCTCAGTATAGGAGCCCAAATTTGAACTTAGTGCATTTCAGGAAATTTCTTTGAAAATCTTCTTCTCAAGATCCAGCAGGCAGAATCTTGTGATATTGGGTATGCACCATGCTGGGGGGGGGGGGGGGGGGGGGGGGGGAGCGGTGAGATTCAATTTTGTTCAAGCCAAGTCCCTGGGTTCATGTTTGGGCCCACTGTGGGAGCCTAAATTATAACTTAGTTCAAAATGAGGAACTTTCTTTAAAAATCTTCTTTAGATCCAGCAGTCGGAATGTTTTGATATTTGGTATACAGCATCCTTAGGGCGGTGAGATTCAAGTTTGTTCAAGCCATGTCCCTAGGTCCATATTTGGGTTCACTGTGGGAGCTTGAATTGTAACTTTGTTCCAAATGAGGAATTTTCTTAAAAAATCTTCTTCTTCAGATCCAGCAGTCGGAATGGTTTGATATGTGGTGAGTAGCATCCTGGGGAGGGGGGGGGGGGGATTCAAGTGTGTTAAAGCCAAGTCCATGGGTCCATATTTATATATATATATTTATAACTTTGTCAATATGAGGAATTTTTCTTTAAAAATCTTCTTCTTCAGATTCAGCAGTTGGAATGTTTTGATATTTGGCATGGAACAACCTTAGGGAGCTGAGATTAAAGTTTGTTCAAGCCAAGTCCCTTGGTTCATATTTGGGCTCACTATGGGAGCCTGAATGACAACTTAGTTCAAAATGAGGAATTTTCTTTAAAAATCTTCAGATCCAGCAGATGAATGCTTTTGATATTTTTATGCAGCATCCTTAGGGGGGTAAGATTCAAGTTTGTTCAAGCCATGTCCCTAGGTCCATATTTGGGCTGATTGCAGGAGCTCGAATTGTAACTTGGTTCAGAATGAGGAATGTTCTTTAAAAATCTTCTTCAGATTCAGCAGTCGGAATGTTTTGATATTTGGTGTGCAGAATCCTTAGGGGTGTGAGATTCAGGTTTGTTAAACCCAAGTCCCAGGGTTCATATATGGGCTCCCTGTGGGAGCCTGAATTATGACTTAGTTCAATATGAGGAATATTCTTTAAAAATCTTTTTTTAGATCCACTGGTCAGAATATTTGGATATTTGGTTTCAGCTTTTCTTAGGAGGAGCAGATGCAACTTGTGGAAATCAATTCTCTGGGTTGATATTTAGGCTACCATGTCAGGTGAGTGCCCTCAGGCCCCCTGGGGTCTCTTGTTAATATAATCCTGACTAATAAAATATTCCCATCATGTCATCAAGGCCTGCTTTCAGTGAAGGCATGCCTTGATGATCTAGTTGGAATATTTTATCACACTCCCTCTCCTCCCCATTGATCATCTTCATGATGTCCGAGTCTTTGGCAGCATCAAGACCAAACATGCTTGTCATTTTGAGGCGGGTTATCGCCCTGGGCCGCAGTCACCCACCTGAGTTCAAAATTTCATGGACGGTAAATGTCCACCTAACCCAGATTTCTGCGGCCCATTAATTCAGTTGAAGGCACCTCAAAATCGGCCGCCTGAAATGGCAATTTTCGCAGATTGAAGGAGGTACATGTAACAAAAGCGCAGTTTGTGAAATTTGTAGTGTGTCTCAAAGCAGTCACCCAGAGACAGTAAATAACTTTCCAAATATACATTACGTGATGACGTACGTCATAATTATACAAACCATGTACAGTACGTGGAGAGTGTATTATCACTAAATCACCCACAAAGTGGAGATTCCACCCAAGCAATAATTGCAGATTTGTTGCAAAGCATAACAAGCACAAGCAAAGTTTCAACCAATGGGCCTCCGGGTTAAACCTGGAGGTCCATTGTCTGAAACATTGCTTGTGTTTTTTTGTTCATATGTATAAAATTTGAAAGTTATAGTTTGGGTGATAACTCCACTCTGCGGGGATTTAGTTACAATCCACTCTCCATGTACTGTACCTTAAAATGATATTAGTTGTCTACCCATCAGTCTGAAACAAAATGGCCCCCGCAAATCATAAATGACCCGTCTGGGGTCATTCTATGTGAACCCAAAATGTCCCTCCTGTGGTGATGTGAGGCAAACCATAATGGCCCTCCTGCACTTTTCAAAATGACAAGCCTGACCAAATTCAGTGGACCAGTTTTGTCTCTTTCATCATAAACTAGGGACCAGGTGAAGATTCTACTTATCACATGACCCAAAAGTGGATATAAAAACGTGTCTGAATGGATTGGGAA
The DNA here is from genome assembly GCA_031216915.1 of Pictodentalium vernedei. Classification (NCBI taxonomy): domain Eukaryota; kingdom Metazoa; phylum Mollusca; class Scaphopoda; order Dentaliida; family Dentaliidae; genus Pictodentalium; species Pictodentalium vernedei. Next base: position 746,504,850 of record CM062297.1, read on the forward strand.
CAAACAATGTTATTGAATAATCATGCTTTATTCCCCTTTGGTACTGGACATCAATGGTGCACATGTCTTCAACCAATCTAACCCTGCCTGTGCCGTGGTGCAGAGTTCAGAGTTACGATGTTGGAGAGCTGACAGTTTCTCATCGGTGCTCGGTGGTTCTCTCTGGGTACTCCGGCTTCCTCCACCCGAAAAACTGTCACGGTCACGAATAGCCATTGTGCATAAGTATGTGACCTTAAACATCAACAATAAATGAATAGTATATTCCCCTTTGGGACCCCTTGGGAAATAGAGTAGTGCTTGTTTTCTCCGGTAAACAAGTTGTGATTCACTGATAAAATAGGACCCTGTAACCAATGCCTGGGTTGAAGTTCTCTAAAGTGGGCAGCATATGTATAAACAAATGGCTAAACTTGACTTCACACCTATGCTGTGGTCATGAAATAGCCATAGATTGTGACAGTGACCTTAAACACCAATAATGAATTAAATTACTTTTAAAGTATGAGTTTAATAGTCAGAAAAAAGTGTCAGATTATGTGATAAAACAAGTTTACTTTAAAATTCAATTCATCAAAGAACCTAGTAAGAATGGGAAGTTGATTTTCCACTATTCTGACTTGACCGTTCGAGTGATTTTATTATGCATTATAATGCAATAAGGCCAGATTACTGCTAAAGATGTTTGGATGGATTTTTTACCTGACATTTATTGTCCATTTCTAAGAAAAGCATAAGAAGCCCTACCAAACTTTTTTTAGAGTTCCTGGTGAGGGCAAATGGCTAAGAGAAAGGTTATGACAGTTGAAGAATTATACAAAACAAAAAATTGAACAAATAGTTTGCTGTCCTGCCCAATTAGATGTACACAAATTAGCATAACTGACAAGGTTTTATGCGCTATGGAGTGAGTGAATTACTGCATGTAGTGGAACACAGACAGAAAAGATTTTACCTGTCAGATTCTTATGATTTTTTTACCCATTTACGTAACAATGGCAAAAACCAGGCATTACCATTCACAAAAATTGCCATTCAAATTTTATTATTTTTTTATCACCTTGCCTCAGAAACACAGCTTATGTCCCCTCAACAGAGTAAGCTCATTGAGCTTGTTCCAATAAAGGATTACAAGCTAGGTTTCAGAGGCAATTCTCTGCTATTCAAGTTAGGTAAAGGGTTAAAAAATGCACAAGGAAGCATTCAGCACATATGGGTGAATAGAGTTCAATACATGTAGAGACTCACTGTACTTTAAGAGGAATTGAGTTCTTTCAAACAGGATGTAATAGAATAAATGCCCAGTTTAAAACTAGGAAAATGACCAAATTTCTGTTAATTGTTTACTCCTGTTCACTGAATATTTATACCCCCACTTTCGAAGAAAATGGGGGTATACTGGGTAACATGCATTTGTGCGTCTGTCCATCTGTGCGTCCATCCATCCATGTGTCCGTGCGTCTGTGTGTGAGTCCGTCCAAGAATATTCATAACTTTCATAACTTAAGTAAATTATTATTTTCTATAATATTTGTTGGTCATAGGTATGCCCACACTAGTTATTATACCCCCCGCAAACAAAGTTTGGGGGGGTATATAGGAATCACCCTGATTGTCCATCCATCCGTCCGTCTGTCCATCTGTCCATTATAAGCGCAACTCCTCCTAAACCATTTGAAGAATTTTCATGAAACTTTACACAATGGAAGAACTCCATATGAAGATTTGCATGAAGCAATATAATTCTGTTCTGACATTTCCAAGGGGAGATAATCTAACTTATACATTTTAATGTACCAAAAAGGCTACAACTGAGGCGCGGGGGGTATCACTTTGTGAGCTTGCTCACAGTACCTCTAGTTTTTTTTTTTGTTACTTGTTTTTATTACTTGTTCACTTAGAAATTGTGTCCGTCCGAGCCAAATTTTGCCTGTTCAGCCTGTATCTCGGATTTCGAATGTTCTGTTGCAATGAAATTTGTTGTGAACACTGCTTATGGTATAGGCTTTAAAAAAAGGATTCAACGATAATTCTCACATTCTCCTTTTTAGAGTTATCCCCCTTTTTGACTTAGAAATTGTAGGAAATAGACATTATTTGTCTGTTCAGCCTGTATCTCAGGTATGGGTTATCAGATTTTAGTGAAATATGGCATGCAGGTTGCCTATGACAAAGGCTTCTGCCTCATTGCATAAAAACTTCCAAACACCAAACAATTTACCACACCTTTTGACTTAGAAATTGTTGAAAACTTTTGAAGAAAATGGGGGGGGGGGGGGAGGGGGAGTATATGGGATTACATGCGTCCATCTGTGCATCCGTCTGTGTGTGAGTCCGAGAATATTCATAACTTTCATTATTTTCTATAATATTTGTTGGTCATTTGTATGCTCACTCTAGGTGGTACACCACTTGGGGGTATGCACTGGACGACAGTCCAGCTCTTGTTTTCTCTGGCAAAGTGGCTATTCAATTAACAGGGTACCACATTATGTGAGATACATCAATCAATATTGTAAAACTATATTAAGGCATCACACTGAAAATATTGACTAGTCTATTCTATAAATTTCTTGAAAATCTTTTAAAATAAAATAATTAGATATACACTGGGACCCTGTTAATTTAATACAGTGGAACTATGTTAATTAAATAGCCACTTTGCTAATGGAATTATTAAATTACAGAAAAATTCAATTAACAGGGATTGTGTCACTTTCCTGTATTCTGGAGATAAACTTAGCATGTATTCTATTATATCTTTTATTCTATTATATCTTGTTTGACAGTGCTCATGGCAGAGATTAAATGCCTGTATTGGATGTACTGATGCCAAATAGGTCTGTAAACAAAGGAAAACCGGGGAGAGTCAGGGTAATTTCTTGACAGGTTACAAGATTTTTTATTCAGTTAACAGAAGTTTACTCTTTTACCTATATTCAATTAACAAGTCGAATTTGTACTGGAGGTATGGTAAATGGTTTTGTGTTGGGAAATTATATTCAATTAATAGCGTTCTTCAATTAAGTGATATCCAATTAAGTGGGCTCCACTGTAGTCACTTTGCCAATGGAAAATATTCACTGAAAGGGACAATAAGCAAGTAATTTGAAAAAATATCAACTCTCAGATTTTGCTTGTATGTGAAAGAGCATGTAAAAAAAACATTGTATGCAAAGTGTTAGATGTTAGTAGCAGCACAAATTAACTTAAATCTTTAATTAAAAGACTTTAATGCATATGAATTTTCAGAAGTTACAACATTGCAAAGAGTTAAATAAAGTTGCCCAAAAGCAATCAGAAGTAAACACAACAATGTGACATAATTTCTGATGCACGTGGAAATAGCTGAATACCTTTGCTGTCATCGAAATGATTTATTGCCACAAACAACAAGTGGGCATTATTTTAGCAATAATTGTCGGTTATTAGATAAAAAAAAAAACTTTGTACAAATAAAGTACATTTATGATTCCAATAAAACCAACTGCATGTCTGTCGACAATTGCAATCTGAAATAGATTACACTATGAATGGAAACATGCATGTACACATACTTCACTTTCGTCCTGAAAGAGGTAATGTTTATGATTATTGAAAATGACATTGCTCTTTGCACTACCCCTGAAATTTTCATGCGTGATTGGGTAACTAGATAATGCAAAGAAAAAAAAGCTGCCTGCTTTTTTGGATAAAACTAGTAAATTCTTGTCTCAAGTCAATTTATTTAATGATACAAATATATTCAGCCAAATGATATACACATGAGGACACTTTTGCATCATGAAAATTGTGGTTTAGTCAAATGGTCAACTTATTTTTGTCAAATTCATGGCCTTTTGTCCATTTATATATTGTGTATATATTCAGTTAACCAGAATTTAGTCATCTTGCAGTAATCTATATGTAGTAATAAATTTAGTATTTATTATTGAGCATCTATCAAACAAGATAATAGATTAAATGATTTTCTCAGAAGTGTTGAAACCTAAGAATTAAGCAAGGATATTTGTGAGTTGTCAGTACAATTTTTTGACAGATCACAGTATTTTGTACACAACTGGCATGGATTTACAGAGATACTTACAGCGATTTACAGTCACTCTTACAGTGATTTTTTTGGGTGCCTTCATGGGCTGAATATGGAACCCTTTCCCAATAGCATTTGGGCAATATTTTTCCAATTCCAATCCAAAATTTCTCATTCTCAGTCTCTCCTGCTCCAACAAAAATTTAATTCACATTTGGCATTCTGTCTTGAACTGGGTAGATATAAGCCCTCAGAAAACCCATGATTACCAACTAACAAAGCTTTAAAAAACCTTGTGAGCTCAAGGTCAAATGACAAGTTCTTATTTAAACCTCTGCACTCTGATATCAAAATCGCTAAGTTTTCAGCAGAAAATATTTCTCCATAATGCAGTTTGATATTTAACCAAATATACCTTGTTTGATAGAGCTCAGTGAGTTCTCTCAAACAAGATATAATTGGTTGAATTCATATTTAAATGAGAAAAACAGAGTGATTGGAGAAAATTCTGTTGTACTACTAGAGTGCTAGGGATTAACTCTTAAAGGCATAATGCTGACTTTGATCACCTTTTAATACAACAAAACAGGTGCTCCAGGAAAGAGTCTTGAAATACCCTTGGAAGTTACATTCTAAGAACCTTTTCAGTTGTTGTTTCTAAATATCTCCAGTTCTTGAAGAATTGATAGTAAAAGAACAGTTTTCTCAAGATTGCAGAGACTGGATTGATTGTGATTTCTTGTTAGTGTATGTTATAAAATGTACTGCATGTAATATTCATGCTGTAGCTTCTGTATCAATGTTTGCAGTTCAATTCCAAGGTAATAATTCTTACTCTTTGTGTTTTTATTTTCTTCCAAAACAAACTCCCATTTGGATTTTCATGATGCAAATTTTCCCTTTGACAGCTGCCATGGGCCCTTTCCCAAAGAGTGCAGAATTCCTTATTTACTACATTTATTTCTTTATTAGGGTTTAATGACACATTAACCCTTTACCCAACGAATCGCCCGCATCCGCCCACGTAATATGCAAATTCAGCAGCTGGAAAAATATTATTTTTCAAAAAATTTCAACAACACCATATCATGTGACCCTTCTTTGGAACACACTCATCGAGCTTGTTACAAAGAGGGGTCACTTGATATGGTTTTGTTGAAATTTTTTGAAAAAATTTAAAAAATGATATTTAAAATAATAAATTTTGATATCGTCTGCATTGGGTAAAGGGTTAACAGCCAAGGTCATATCGTGTCGGTAACAGTTTTATGGGTGGAGGAAGCCGGAGTACCCGGAGAGAACCACTGAGCAACGACGAGCAGCTGTCAGCTCCCCAACATCGTTGGGACAGTTTGTGGCTGTATGGGTACTGAAGGGTTAAAGGTGTGGTAAATGGGTCATTGCTTGAGATTTATAAGCAATTAAAAGGGTTATCAATCAAGTGTAGGGTTTAATCCAGGGCCTTTCAGGACCCAAATTTTTGTCCCATTCTTAATTTTAAAATTCTCGTTTGGACTAACCATGTTTCTCCTGACCTACCATCTACCAGTAATCTAATCCAGTCACCCTGTGAGTCCAAGTCCTGAACATATTACAAACATGTACATGTATGGGCACTATAAACTGCCTCAGGTTATGTTTCAGCAGGGTTTAATATAGGTTGAGTTGTCAGGATTTCTTTAAGAACTGCAATTCCTGAGAACTCAGTGTGCCTGATAACCACTTCCTTTTTGAGAATCCTGGAATTTTGACATGCTTTTCTAGAACTTGACAGGTTTTAGTGACCCTAGTAGATCCTCACTCCCAAAACAGCCTCTTCCTAATTTCCCTTAATTAAACCTTGAAGTGGAATTCACTGTAAAATGATTGCAAAAATGGACTGTGGTGTTGAAAAAGTGGATGATTCAATAAATTAATTTTGATTAAGACAGTTTATAGGCTAGTTTATTTATGACTGCAGTAATCTGGGAGCCATAAGCTCTTCATTTATCTCCCATGGGTTTAAAGTGTTAATAGGTTATTTGTTTTGAACTAATTCCTCAGAAAAATTAAATGTTAGAGATGAACACTGATCTGATTTATTCATGACCTCATATTTTATATCTCTTTATGGACAGATAAATTGTTTACTATGCTGTACTTTTGATCCATGATATTTACTCTCAGCCGTTATTTGTTTTCGTATTCATGCATCTCCATATTTGTGTAGAGACATACATGGTTGGGGAAGACTGAAGAACAATGTATTTCTGTTTTGACTTTTGTAACCACCTTGTCCACAGGGCCTTGAGTCTTGGTGGGTGTTAGAGCGGTAATGCTCACCCTCTCCCAAAGTCTTTGTCTTGACAGGAAGAAGCAGAGGAGAGTACTATTGCCTGATAACTGGCATGTACAAAGACCTCCACATTGCATAAAATTGTCTCAACACGTTACTAATTTGGTGATACATATATGTGAGTCTAACCAGCTCGAAAAACTATCTGTGTCAATCGGCAACACTTCAGAAAAAGCTGTGGCAGCCTTTCACTGTGGCAATGCTGATTGTTCTTACTAACTACAGTGACTGTTCATTATCTGAATAGCTTGCTGAGAAGCATAGGTATGTGTACATGAGAATTGCCAGGCAAATGCCTGTCAGGGTTGTGTAGACATAGGTCTTTGTCCACAGGACCATAAGTCCCAGTTGGTATTGATTGGGTAACACCCCCCCCCCCCCCCCCCCCTCCAAGTCCCTGTCGCATTGGGAAGTTGTAGGCAGAGGACTACTGTGTGATCAAAAATGGAATGTTCAAAGATCTCCACATTGGCATAAAATGTCATAGGTGATTGCTAGGAGAGTGATACATGTATGGCATTGTTGGCGAGTCTGATCATCCCTAGAAATTAGCCGTGCCAGTCAGCAATGCTGTAGGATTTAAAGCTGTGGCAGTCTGTCACTACTTTTGATATGACATTTCCGATTATCATAGTTAATTACAGTGACTGTTGACTCATTATGTGAATACCTCACCGAGGAGCATAAGTATGTTTGGGCCCTGCGATTCTCCCATTTTGAGTCATATCGAATGCAGAAGTGAATCAGACAGAGGATCTCAAATCAAATCTGATGGCTCCTCAATTTAACCCTTTACCCAACGTAATGGCCAAAACCGGCCAGCGCTATTCACAAAAATCGCCAATTAATTTTCATTATTTTTTTTATTTTTTGTCTCAAAAACATAGCTTATGACCCCTCTTTGGAATGAGTTCATCAAAAAATGAAAAAAATTAGTTATTCAAAAATTTTGTTTGCAAGTGTCGTCTGCTTTTCATGTTAGGTAAAGGGTTAAAAATCTCAAATCAAATCTGATGGCTCCTCAGTTTAAAAATATTGCACTTCTTGCAACTGTGAATATTATCAATCTCCTCTCAAGTTTTGTATTCAACAGTGACTCATCTTCTTGGGCAAGTTAATCACAAAAGCAGAATATTCCACAATGGAATCAAAGCAGTTTCTGAAGTGGAGCCACCTTAAATTCTTCTGTCATCAGGTCTCTTATACAGGAGACCTGCGGAATGTGATGATGGAAGAAGAAAGCAAAAGGAGACATTTGCTAGGTCTCTGAAAACTTCTTGGCACAACTCCATTCAAATCGAATAGAATTTAAAAGATTCACAGTGCCCTCAGGTATGTGTGTATTACAAATGTCCGGCAAATTCTTATTAGGAGCAGGAAAACATGGGCCACTCAACCATTGCTGATGAAATCCTGTTTTATAGCAAACTGCTGGAAAGGACCAAACAGGTTTTCCTACAGGGTCTCTCTCTCATAAAAATAGTTTACATGCTTAGCAGATGGAGAGAATTTGTTCAGAGTACATTTACACTGACAATATTGTTGTCCTTGTAGTATCAGACTTGTAGAATACGAATAAACTGTCATTTCATTGGCATATTACTCACCTCAGAAGATTTAGGGCAACTGATTTTTATTTCATATAGATTACTAGACCTCAAACATATAGGGAGAAAGTTTATGTGAATTCCCCCAACTGCTCATTTGTTAACTCCTTCAGAACCATAATATATTTTTTGATGATGGATAACTTGACATCCTTTGAAGTACTGTGATGTAATTCCATGTTGCCAGGTATATCTATCTTTGGACAGATGACCAATCATACACCCAGCACTCACAACTTTAGAAAACTAATCACTTGGTACATGTATGATGTAATTCATTTTTTTAACCCTCTGAACATTGAGGTCAAAATATCAAAATTTCAAGCAGCAATTTTTTATCATAATGCATTTAGGAATCTGACCAATTTATTGTGTTTGAGATCTTTCAGTCAAGATGGATTTGCTGAAATTTCTAGTTGCATTATGGGAAAATGACTACTCAAAATTGGTATATTTTGACATCAGTGCAGGGTCAGGGAGACGTCTTCCATAATGGCAGAAACTGTATTGATCAGATGAAAGTAATTTTCTTCTTCACATAACAGATGGTAGAATATGTGTATGATTGCAGTGAAATAAAGATTAGCAGGCACCACTATCATGGAAACCTGAATGCTTTGTGATGTGAGTTTGGTGTGTATTTGTGCGGGGAGGTGGGTGGGCACAATTTAAAGATGGGCCTCAAAACAGTTTTGGATACACTCAGAGCAGCCCTAGACAAAATATAAATTGATATATAGGCCTATGTTTTTTTATTGGGGCCTTAATGACACTTTCGACAACCAGGGTCACTCCATTGTACTAACTCCACACGCACAGGGTTGGTTGAAGGTAAGTACATCATCGACGTGCAGTACGCCTTAGTACACAGCTTTACCATGCCCCCACATGGACAACTGAGTTGAAGTGTCTTGTCCGGGGACACAACATAGTTACTCCTGGAAGGAATCAAACCATGTGCCTATCACTTTGAAGTCCAGTGCCATAACTGCTGAGCCACCACTCATACACGTTGATATATAATCATCATTCCATACCAGCTTTGATGAATGACAATGCAAGACCTCACCATTCAAGGACAGTTGATGATTGTTGATGCCTCAATGCCAATGACACTCTCTCTCATGGCCAGTGCGGTAACTAGACCCCAATCCTATTGAGCACCTTGGAGATATTTTGGGTGTTGAGTTATGAGTGTTTAAATTTAGACAAATTGGCTGAAGTATGATCACTGGAATTACAGAAGATTCTCAGATCAGATGTTTGACGCAAAGAATATGGAGATACCTGTAAGCAAGTATTTGTGTCTTTGATGGTTATGCCTAATATTGATGTTCTTAGGGAGACTACTTATGTAAGCTATAAGCTTTGTCTTATCCCTCATTTTCTCAGCAATTTGACCAGCGTTATATACTTGTTATATTGTATACTGCTGTATCTTGATTTGTTATATTTTTTGTCTTGTGACCTGTTGTGACCGTCATATTATGTATTGTATACATATAACATAATTTTCAAATAAATATTGTTTAAAATCATTTTGACGTTTGCTGCAATTACCAAACAGTATTATGTACCAGTTTGCTACAATTACCAAACATTATTAGGTACCATGTGTATTTGAGAGGATCAGAACTTTTATTGAAATATGACAGAAATGTTTTTAAATTCTTAGACAAACATGAATATTCTTTTTTCAATAACTTGGAAATAATGGTTGCATGTGTACTTGGGAAATGATGGATTGAACTTCATTGAAGACAGCTACAAAATATGTACTTTGTTTCCATTTTTCATTTAGCCATCAAATATATTGGATTTCGAAAAATTGACATGACAGTTTATCAAAAAAATTATATTGTAGGCATTGATGGTGTCGAAGTTCAATGTCAGAAACAGTGACACCAACCCCCATCTTCATTTTGACTGATGACTGATACATTTCAACATTGTCTGTGATGAAGAAGTTAAGAAACAGAAAACTCAAGGCCGGTAAAAAAATGTAACTGATGTTAGTGACATCAAAGTGTGATATCTGAGACAATTACTCCCCTGACAACAAAACCCTCGAGTGTCAAATTTGGGTTCAACATCTTCACAGACATTGCAACTCTGATAATGAATTACGGGAATTGCAGCAAATGGTCCAAGAACTGCTTGTAACTTTTTTGTAAAAATAAGGCCTAACCATCTCATTTGCTTTGATTTTTATGATGGAAAAGTCTGGGGTTTTTTTTAGTTGTACCATAGATTTGTAATCAGATAATGTGCAAACATTAGATTAATTTTATGTCATATTAATGGAGGAGTATTCTCAAATACACATGAATGTTTGTTCTCTCACATTATTGATTTTTATTGTACAGTCACCATCAACAAAGTAAAAAGGAAAATGATATGAAAATAAATATAAATTGTAATTCTCTTTTCAGTCCGACATTCTTCTTTCTTAACCCACTGCACACTGATGAGAAATATGAAGATATCAACCTGCAGCTTTTCTCAATAATGCAGCCAGGAGTTTAACCAAGTCAGTCGTATTTGACAGAGCTCATTGAGCTCTGCTAAACAAGATTGAATGGGTTAAATTCCTAGTTGCATTATAGGAGGAACTGCTATTTCAAATTTCAATATTATGACATCTGAGTGAAGAGGGTTAAGGTATACACAGGGTTGCCTAGTTCTCATCATGTTTGGCATACGATGCACCTCCATATGTATACTTCCAGTGTCAGTAGAATCCAGTGGTTTGGGTGATTGAGAGTTGCCAACACATTCTACTTGTACTTCATCTGGAGACATAAAATAAGCAGTTTGGATGGTATTCCATCCATTGAATGACAAGAGTGCTATTGATTTATTATTATTTATTTATTGGTGTTTAAGGTCATATACTTACGCACAATGCCTAATCATGACTGTGACAGTTTTACGGATGGAGGAACCTGGTGTACCTGGAGAGAACCACGAGCAACGACGAGCAGCTGCCAGCTCCTCAACATCGTAACTCTGCACTGCAGCACAGGCAGGGTTAGATTGGTTGAAGACATGTGTACCATCAACGTGCAGTACGCCTTAGTACACAGTGTCATCGTGCCCCATGTGGACAATCTGGGTCAAGTGGCTTGCCCAAGGACATAATGCGGGAGTCCAAATTGATTGCTCAGATTGTCACCCATCCAATGATTAACTGGGCTCTGCGTTGCTTAACTTCGGTGATTTGATGAGAACCGGTTACTGCAATGTCACCGCTTCCCGACAAGAGTGCTAAATCATTCTCTGTGTGTTGAACTATGATATTTTTCAGCACACAAATGGTGCATTAACCTTTTATCCAACAGTTCATTTTAGAAGTTCAGAAGTTCAGGATGTGTTTCAAATCTTTCTGAAACACACATAACCTTAAACTGTGTGCAATGATGCACCTCAAAGAAACCAAAAGAGTTGCAAAGAACCCAAAAGAACCTCAAGGAGGCCCCCAAAATCAACACAATCTAATATATTTGAAAAACTAAGACAGGGAAAATTTAAAGAGGAAAATGCATCAAAATATATAAATGTGCCTTTATTAGTTATGCATTCAGACAATGTTCGAGACATAGAGCTCAAATTTGTCAAGGGACGGGAGGGGGGGGGGGGGCATGGGATGAGTTTTGGTCATCTCCTGCTACAACACCTTTTTTCTGCTTTTAATCAGAGGTAGGGACTGTGGAGGGATTACAGGGAGGCATATCCCCAACTTTCTGTACTTACATATTCACATGTTCTGAGTGTATCCTTGTAATACTCTCAAATGATTGATGAGCAAAGTGATGGGCTCAAGGGAAAGTGCCCCAGACTGCATTAAACACTTCAAAAAACCACAATTCTGTTTGTGGAGAAGGTCATTGGAACCTCCAGGAATCGTCACATTTATGCTCAGATGATCACACCTTTTATTAATGCAAATATTGCACCTGCAATTCTATGTTATAATTGGGATCACTCCAGTAGGATCTGGTCAGTTCAGGCTTTTATTTTTTCTGCTTTGAATCAGAGTGTATGCCTTTAACTGGTTGAGTGCTGGAAGCCCATATTTGGGCTTTATTCTGAAGTGCAGGTGCCATGACTCAAAGGCCTCATATTCCATGGTTGTGATGCATATTAACTTTCAAGTGGAATTATTTAGTGTGTAAGGATTCACTCTACCAGTTAATACCTACAAATGATTGATTAGTGAAATTATGGGTTGAAGAAAAGGGAAGAACAAGTGGCCTCAAGAGTCCTGAATACCCACCTGACAATGACTCATTGATTCTTCATAAAGATATTTAAAAAAAATAATGTGTCTTGTATTAGTCACTTTTATTTTCACTAATTTGGATAGTGGTTTGAGAGAACATCTCAGATTTTTAAATAATGTTCCTCATGTTGCACCAAGTTAAAATTTGGGCCCCTAAGGGAAGGCAACTATGAACCCAGGGACTTGATTTGAACAAGTATCAATCTTTCACCCCTAAGGATGCTGTATAACAAATATTAAATGATTCTGACTGGTGTGTCTGAAGAAGAAGAGTTTCAAAGAGAAAGAATATCCTCATATTGCACTGAGTTAAAATCAGGCTCTGATATTCAACCTAGATTTGAATCCAGGGACTTGATTTCAACAAATTTGAATCTGTCATCCCAAGGATGCTGCATAACAAATATCAAAAGATTCTGACTTGTGGATCTGAAGAAGATTTTCTCAGAATATCCTCATATTGCACTAAATTAAATTTTTATATGAACCCAGAAATGTGATTTGAACAAATATGCATCTGCCACCCCAAGGTGCTGAAAAACTAATATCAAAATATTTTGACTGGTGGATCTGAAGAAGAAGATTTTTAAAGAAAATGCCTGACATTGCGCTAAGTTAAAATTCTGGCTCCTGTCTGGAGCCCAAATATGAACCCAGCAACTTCCTTTGAATAAACTTGAATCTGATCACCACATGGACATTGTATATCAAATATCTAAAGGTTCGGACTGGTAGTTCTGGAGAAGATTTTCTTAATTTTGGAAAACTATAGTCCTGACATTTTCCCGACAGTTTTCAAAAATATGTGTCCCCCTACTGTATCGGTCACGATACTGTTGTGGTCATGATAAACCATTGTGCATAAATATGTGACCTTAAACACCAATAAATAAATTAATAACCAATTACAATTGTTTTGCCCATTCGATTCTACTGGTGTGAAGAATGATGTTTCATACGGAATAACAATTCTGTATTTCGTGCAGTTTTGGAAATATGAGGGATTTGAAAAATTTTTTATTTTAGCTTCTTGGGTTCCCATGGGGATGCAGAAATTTGGAGTTTTGTGCATGAAACAAGTGCTTATGACCCAATACAACTCCATACTAAATCTAGTACATTCGGTCCATTGGTCAAGAAAATAGAAATTTTGGGTGGGAACAAAAAACTTGCCCATCTCAGGAAAACTGAAAATATTGCCTCTAAAACTTCCCTTGAACAAGTTTTAGTATTTACCTCTAAAGGAGACAGACAGATGGACAATGGTTGACAGATGAGGAGAGATCTGATAGCTCAACCTGCTTTTCAGTCAGGTGAGCTAATAACAATTAATCTTCAATGAGGATAAGTTATAGGGTAACTTCCAAAAATTTCTTTCTTATTTTTCCTCCTTTGTTAAATGGCTCCCAGCAGGAATTTTTGGAATGTTTTCCATGAAAGCGATCAAGCATCAATACTGCCAGTGACTGTTGTAATCAGAAGAGGAAAATAAGTCATTATCTCTTGAAATGATCATAATTATTAAAGAGAAATGTGCAGTTACATGTGAGGTTTGAGTACATTTCTTATATCAATGTATATTTGTGTTCTCTTGGATTCTTTGTGATATCATTGGGTTTTTTTGTATTGCAATATCTTTTGGCTTCTTATGGGTTAATTCTTGTACCGCTTATATGAACATTGGAACAAGGTTGGGGAGCTTATGTTCCACAATGTGCTAAGACTGTTTTAGTAATCATTCACCTCCTCTGTGTTGATGATATTTGGGTGAAAGGGATTCGGATCTGCTGTGTTCGAAGGGTTTCTGTTTGCTGGGCACAATGGACATTGGAAAGATGTAAATGACATTAACTCATTTATACCCTCAAATAACATGGAGAAAATGTACATGTAGCAGTTATCTTACTTCTTGTGTAATGCCACAGTCACAGCATAACTGCTTTTACATCATCAGATGTCATCCTTGGAAGGAGTTACTGCATTGATTCACCTGATGCCAGATTCAGGTGCAACATTTTTTGCTGGCGTTCCAGCAATCCAGATCTATAGAGATCAGTAGTTAGGATGGTTATAGTGGTTGCCACCTGGACTTGTCAGACTGTTATACAGAACTGTCAGACCCTAATTAATAGACCAGTCTTGTCACTGGATACATACAAGATGGGCAGAAAATTTTCTAGCCCAAGCAATTGGTTAACAAAATCTTGGGTCAAAAGTGGGGAAGGGGAGGTGTGTTGCTCTGCCACCCCAATCAGTATCTGCCATTGCACGTATATGCAGAAACACCCAGTGTGTTTTCATTATAAATGTGGTAAAAGCTGTTCTGAACTATGTTATTCTCAAACTTAGCACTGAAACAGTCAAGAATGTATGTAATACCTTTCTAAACTGATGTACAATTATCAGGTGGATTATTACAGTGGAATTTTTACAGATCATGAACATCTGATAGATTTATGGAATATTGACTGAAGTCTATTTATACCTAAAACTCCACCTGTTAATAAAATGCACATGTACAGATGATAGGAAAATGAATAGCCTCATTAAAATAAAACAAATTTGGAGGGATCACCAGACAGAACTTCTGTGAAAAATTAAGCTGGCCAAATACATGTCATGTACTAAAATGACAGTATCATTTTTCTCTTTTTATATGGCTCAGTTTTCTGACGTCACCCTGAAAAATGTTGTTTTTTTTAACCCTTTGAACTTTAAACATGAAAAACTGCTTTCCTGGTCCAGGAAAGTTGATATGTCATAATTTCATTAAGTGGGATGGCTGCTCAGTGAATGTATGGATATAGACTAACCAATATTTACAATGTGCAGCCCCAAGGCTGCACATTAAAAATATTAATTGGTCTATCCACAAATAGTGAATTGGGCTGCTCGGTATTCAAATTTCAGTACAGTAAAACCACCTGTCTTGAGAGACCACTGTGGCCATGCATCGATTGCTTTCACTCTATAATGGACCTGTCATGAGAGACCACATGTCATGAGAGACCACCTGTCTTGAGAGACCACAAAACTGTGGCAAAAACTCAGTTTTTCACCTGTTTTGAGAGACCAGAAAATCAATTTTTGCAATTTCAGAGTATTAAAATCAGTTAAGATCAATGCAATGTGTACAGAAATCAATAGTTCAAAAATGTAACCAGGACATATGCCCAACAGTACATTTGTCCCCTAAAAAATTAATATCTGAATTCATACACATGTATGACAAATATCTTTAACAGCAGATTGTTTGAAAACTATATAAATTGGCTTTCAATTACATTGTTCATTTTTATAACTCTTCAAGTCTGAGAAATGTTTTATCAAGATCTCTTTGAAAATATAAAGATTATTGTTAAAAAACAAACTTAGTTTATGTCCATTATTATACCCCCCCCCCACCCCCACCCCCCCCCCCCCCCCCCCCCCCCGCAAACAAAGTTTGGGGGGTATATAGGAATCACCCTGTCCATCCGTCTGTCTGTCTGTCTGTCTGTCCATCTGTCTGTCCATCCATCTGTCCATCTCTTATAAGCGCAACTCCTCCTAAACTGTTTGAAGCATTTTCATGAAACTTTACACAATGGAAGAACTCCATATGAAGATGTGCATGCAGCAATATAATTCTGTTCTGACATTTCCAAGGGGAGATAATCTAACTTATACATTTCAGGCGCGGGGGGTATCACTTTGTGAGCTTGCTCACAGTACCTCTAGTTTGCTGAAGTGTAACAAAATCAAAGAGGATAAAGCAAACTAAAACACCCTGGTAAGCTTATTTTTACTTAAAGTGTGACTGAAATTATTTTATATTAAAACAAAACCTGACAGGCACCAAAACAGATTTTTTTCAAGGTACAGCTTTAAATTATTATAAAAATAACTCATTTGAAAATATTGAAAGAAAGAGAACACTTTGTTTGCATAAAGTAAGAAATTACTATTTTGGATGGAACAGCCCCTTCACATCATAATCTCAAAAAGTTTTTCAATTGATGTACTTTTAACTGTAATTTCTTATCAACCTACCTTACAATTGTTTACTAGAGGCTTGCACTATAGTGGAAGACCCTAACTTGGAAAATATACTCTCTATTTGATCTTTCCCAAGAGATTTGGGAAAGAAAAGTGGTGCAAAAACACCACGAAAAAATAAGCCAAAACTGGAACGAGCATCATCGGCGCACACCCAGTAGGGGACACTCTTCTCTTAGTACAATTCCACGACTTCCGTTAACCAGTGTGCAAGGCAGTCACCAATGAATCATTCTTTTTTCGTCCGTCCTCATGAGTAGGACATCCATTTGCAAATTCAGAAACAGTGATAATTCAACTCGTTGACAATGGTTTCCTGTGACTGGAATTATGGATCTGAGGATCGTATAATAACAGGGCTGTGTTTTATATATTCTCGTTATTGTTATACCCCATGCAACGAAGTTGCAGGGGTATAATGTTTTTGACTGGTCCATCCGTCAGTCCGTCAGTCTGTCAGTCCGTCAGTCAGTCCTACTTGTTTTCTGGACTTTTTTTCTACACGCTTCCAGATATTGAGCTGATTTTTGGTATGTGAGTCTAACATGGTGGCCTACAGATCAAGTTTGCATTTTGTTCCGCTCCACTGATTTTTACCAAAATTACGGCCCTTGGACTCTGAAAAATTCATCAAAATTACAGTTTTCCAGACTTTTTTTCTACACGCTTCCAGATATTGAGCTGATTTTTGGTATGTTAGTCTGACATGGTGGCCTACAGATCAAGTTTGCATTTTGTTCCACTCCACTGATTTTTACCGAAATTACGGCCCTTGAACTTTGAAAAGTTCATCAAAATTACAGTTTTGTGGACTTTTTTCCTACACGCTTCCAGATATTGAGCTGAGTTTTGGTATGTTAGTCTAACATCGGGGCGCGTGGGGTATATGAGTGTGCTCACTAAGGTTCTATATTTTTCAACCACGTTTTCATTGTACTTTATATATTTTACGTGTCATGCGCGACTTTTGCATTCCGTGCGGTTCATACGTAAAATTTTTCAGTTGATAAATTTTATTATTATTGGAGTTAGGTGTCAATGGGGTACTTTATGGACAGGATTTCTCCACTCTCTTGAGAGCAGAATTTCTGTTTTTTAGGTCCCTGTCTGCCCTCTGGGTTCAGTTGTGTTCCCTCCGGTACTTTTTCTGCCACCTTTCTCTCGTAGTTGGGGGTGTTCTACTGTTTATATGTGTTGAGTTCACCTTTTTCTTCTACTTCTCTCACCTTTGTTATGTCCAGTACAGTTCGTTTAGAGCAATTCCTATTACCCTCGCTTTGGTGCGTTCTCATGGCCATTCCTCCCACACCTGTGGGGGGGGGAGGGGGAGGGGTAGACGCTGTCGTTTCAGGGCCTCCCTGGTGAGAGTTATACCCGTCCGTGGAGGGTGTGCAGTTCCTTCCGCTCCTATGGGGGGGGGGGGGAGGTACACTGTCGTTTCGAGGCCTCCCGACATGGCCACGTCTGGTGAGCGTTATACCCCCTCAGTGGGGTGTGTGCAGTTCCTTCCGCTCCTGTGGGGGGGGGGGGGGTTGTACGCTGTTGTTTCGGGGCCTCCTGACACGACCACGTCTGGTGAGAGTTATACCCCCTCCATTGGGGATGTGCAGTTGAGTTGTCTGGTGAAGAGATGCCTGGTTCCGGGACTTTGTGTTTGGGTTCCTTCCAGATCTCAAACCGTCAAACCAGCCGACAGTGTCAGCCCAGCCACGATCATCAGTCGCGAGCCTACAGCCTGTGGAACAATCTGCTTCTGGCCGCATTCGATGGTACCTGTCTGTACAGGTGGTTGAAGCATTTACAGCTTTGGACTTTAAGCTGAGTTTCAAGGTTATGAAGACGTCGTTCTTCATCAGGGTTGGCACTTTTTGCCTCCGGTGCGATATCATTCCTACGATTCTGCCAATCCATCAGTCTGCCAGACTTTGACGGTCTTGGATCAGGACTCCAACTCCCAAGCCGGCCATTTTTCATATGGAGACTCTGGAGTCTGGTTGGGCTTATCGAGAGAGATGCTGGAATGCTTTCTCTCTTCGATCACGTCGTCTCTGCTTTGCTGCTTATCTGCTCACAGATAAGTTTGACGACGCACAGACTTTTTGTGTGTGCTGTTCAAGACGCTCATGCATCTTCTCACTCGCATACCTGTAACATGGCTAACTTGGAATTAGTTTGCAGGGATGCTGTGCTGGACACAAGCCGTTCCCTTCTTGAGGGGCAGCGTGCTGCTCTTCGATCTGCCTCTATCGGTGGGTCCGCAACTATTCAATGGTTCTGTGGTGACAGTCCGGGATGACTCCCTATGTCATTCCATAGATCAGCTGCTGCTTCGTCAGCTTGATCAGCTTTCTGTTGGAGGCAGGGGCCGTCCAAAGCCTAACAAGTACCCTTCTGCTTCCTCTGCAAAGCCAAGGGTTGATCCTCCTGCCACCACTTCTACTTACTCACAGGGTAATGGTAGGCGTCAGCAGTAGTCACCGCGATTCATCCCAGGTTGAGGCATTCCACTCAGTCGAGAGTGCCTCTTCCAACACAAGACCCTTTCAACGTTACACGTTGGGAACTTTTTATCACAGAGATACCCAATCTCCTGTCAAAGGGGCCGATCGAGGTCATCAAGAACATTCTTTCAGAGGGATTTTATTCCTGCCTGTTCTTGGTGCCGAAGAAGGACGGCCGACTCCGACAGGTTATCGATCTGAGTATCCTGACCCAGTCTATCATTGCTCCTAAGTTCAGCATGGAGGCTTTCAGGTCAGTTCGTCGCTCAATGCTCCAGGGAGTTTTCCAGTTCAAGGCCATACCCTTCAGCCTCGCTCTGGATCCTTGGGCCTTCACCCGTCTGATGTCACATGTGTTAGTCTTACATCACAAACAGTCCAGGGTGTCTTCTTCGGCATATCTAGTCGATATCCTCCAGAGGCATTCCAATGCTGCCTTTCTGGAGTCAGATTTCGACACACTGTTGAGCCTGCTCACGTCACTAGGGTTCAGTGTCAACGAGGAGAAGCCAGACCTGGTCCCTTCTCTGTCATTTTGTCATCTGGGATGGGCTTCCGTACTCAGCTGGATACGGTGGCGGTTTCCTGTGCAAGGGCTGTGATTTTCTCAGCCTTTGCCCTGACTCTGTGCCAGTCCACATCTGCAACAGCTCGGAGTCTTCCCCGGCTGCTCGGTCTCTGCGGTTCGGTGACTGATCTCATTCCTCCAGGTCGGCTTTGCAGCTGACCTCTCCAACACTTTCTGCTCAGTCCTTGGAGGTCGAATTTTGAATCTCTGGATCTGGTGCTTCAGTTACCAGAGTCTCTTCCTTGTCACCGTCTCCCCTGATAGATGTTCAGTGGATTATGCAGGGAGTTCCGTTGGACTTCCCCATGTCCGATCATGTTCTGACTGCAGTCGCCAGCGCTCTTGGATGGGGTGTGACGTTGGATCCTCTAGGTCTTTCCCTTCACGGGTCATGGGACCAGGATCCAGCAGCTCTTCACATCAACCAGAAGGAGCTTCTTGCTCTTCTTCTGAGTTTCTGGCAGTGGATCCCCCACCTTTCGAATTGTCAATTTGACAGTGGTTGTTTACATTTGGAACCAGGGCGGCACGCACTATGTTCCCATGTACGAATTGGTTCGGGATCTTCTATTGCTCGCTCAGGATGTCAATGCTAGAGTGGTGGTTTGTCACATTCCTGGTCGTCTGAACATCCTAGCCGACTCCCTGTCTCGATGGGGCAGGTTCTTTTCCACTGATTGGATGCTCCACATGGCGGTGTTCCAGTCTCTTTGCGATCTCTGGGGTCACCCCCACATCGATCTCTTTGTGACTTGTTGGAACCATCAGGTGTAGACACTTTTGTGTCCCCATGTCCATATGCTCTGGCTTTTGCCGTGGACGCTATGTCCCTCCTTTGGTACGGTCTTGTCGGCTATGCCTTCCTGCCGGTTCCGATTCTGCCTCAGGTTCTAGCCCAGATACGAACCTGCAGTTGTTGAATCATTTCGATTGCACCCCTGTCGCCTCAGTGGGTGAGGATCAATCTGCTCCACTCTCTGTTGGCGGCGGTTCCGGCACGTCTCCCTCTACGTTGCGACCTTCTTCGCCAAGGTCACCCGAGGAGGTTTCACGTCGACCCGACTTCATTGTGCCTTTGCGCATATCTTTTGTCAGGTCCTGTCTCCTCCATAACGTTTTTTTCAAGACGAGCAGCGGAGTTGCTTTTCTTCTTCAAGGAGGCACTCCACTGGTTTAGCCTATGCGGCTAAGTGGAAGGTCTTCTGTCGATGGTGTGCAGATCACTCTGTTAATTCTGTCACTCCTTTGATCACACAGATTGCGGAGTTTCTGGTATATGTTTGATTCTGGGGGTCTCCAGCCTGTTACCATCAAGGGTACAGGTCCATGCTTCGGAGACCTTTTCGTATGCGGGACCGCATCGTATCAGCACTACTCCATGCCTCTCCAAGCTTGTGCGGCACTTTTCCTTGAAAAGGCCTAGGATTTTGCAGCTTACCCCAAGATGGAATCTTTCTTGGATACTGCTCTGCTTGGGGGGTGGGGGGGGGTGGGGGGGGTGGTGGGGGAGGGGGACGTTCGAGCCTTTATCCCAGGTGGATATGCATTTTCTCACATACAAGATGACTTTTTTGATGGCTTTTGCCTCAGCCAGACAGGTTAGTGAACTTCACGCCCTCTTGGTTGACCCGACCTTTTTCTGGAGCTCTCCCACGAATGTTATGTTTACCAGTGATTGCTCCTTTCTTGCAAGAATCAGATACCAGAAACTACTCCGCCTCCTATCTGTATCAGTGCTCTTCCTTCTGTTGAGGGTAAACACACTTTGCTCTGTCCGGTTCGTGCAATTCGCTTTTATCTCAATCGGACGCTGTTCATTTGGAAGGGTAGGAGTGTTTTTCTGTTTCTTATTCCTGGTCAACAGAAGATCTCTCTTGAATCCATTTCTCGATGGATTTGTCTTGCTATTTGTGCCGATTCCGCTCATCTAGCGACTGGCGATTGTATTACCAATCGTTTTTCTGCCATGAGGTGTGTGCATTGTCTACCTCCTGGGGCTTATACTAACTCCGTTATGTTGTCGGATGTTATGCTGGCAGCCTACTGGAGAAATGCTACTTTCTCCACTTATCTGCGACATTTACAGGAGCAGGCAGAGGACCTTTGTACTACAGGCCCTCTTTCTTCTGCTCAGGCTGTTGTCTATCCCAGCCATTCGGCTTCTTACAAGGTCAGTTCCAGCTCTGTGCTGTTACTGCCCTTTCTGTCTGTGTCGCACATAATCATATGCCTCATCTCTCATTGTCTTTTACTAATGCTTGTGATGCTATGGTTTGATAGGCCTAGGGACCTCTTCCTCTGTCCACAGTTCCAGTGCAATTGGGCTATGTGTGGGTTGGTTATGTGATTCCCTCCATCCTATTGTCTATTCAGCCTGTAGTAAACAATTGTAAGGTCGGTTGATAAGAAATTTAAATTTTATAGTAAATTTCCTTTCTTATTATACCTATCACAATTGTTTACATGGAGGCCCTCCCGTCTTCTTATTCAGGTAAGAATCCTTCCTCCCCGCTGATTACATAACTCCTATGTTGGCGGACTCAAAAGAATGATTCATTGGTGACGTCCCCTACTGGGTGTGCGCCGATGGCACTCAACCCAGTTTTTGCTTATTTCTTCGTGGTGTTTTTGCATCACTTTTCTTTCCCAAATCTCTTGGGAAAGATCAAATAGAGAGTATATTTTCTGAGTTAGGGTCTTCCACTGTAGTGCAAGCTTGTAGTAAACAATTGCGGTAGGTATAATAAGAAAGGAAATTTACTATAAAATTTAAATTTCTCAAACAATGCCTCTGTACTTGTATTAAAAGTGAATTAAAATAAAACAATAATAAAAAAAAGTTGAAAATCAATTCTTCATTTCTGCAACAAATATTCTCTAGTTGGTCATTCACTGACTAGCGAAAACCTCAAACCTTCAATGATAGACCACCTGGCTTTAGAGACCACTTTTGCTTGGCAAAAGAGGTGGTCTCTCATGACAGGTTCTACTGTACCGATATTGGTATAGAAATAATATCGCAATATACCAGTGTATTGTAGACTAGTTCAGAAACTGAATGTAGTTATCAGTATCTGTAACTGATAGTCACTAATACTGATGATTACATTCAGATTGCTGAACTAATTAACAAATAATTTTAATTCATGTGTTCTACAGTTGAACAAATTCTGTTAGAAAAATTAACTGAAGTACTTTTTTGTGTTTTCTTGAAAATACAAGATCTTTTAACACAGTTCTTGTGAGTACCATATTTAAATATCTTGCACGGAAATACAAAATAAATATGTTCATACATGATGAACAGTGAGTAGAAATAACAAGCGGCGAAGAAAACATCCCTCAACTGGTTATATAGTTTTGTTCAAACTGTGTTTTCAGTGGTACATCTAATGAGTGATGGACTGCAATTCACGACAGTACATGTAGTTGTAAATTTGGGCGGAGTATGAACTACAATGAATCATTCTGTTCTGTGATTGACCGGCACTTCACAGCAGCAGTTTCAAGATGGGAAGGAGCTTGAATTTGGAATGATTTCTTTCCATGTTTGATAGACACCCATCCGACATTAAAAAAATCACGTGACAGTACATGTAACTGATCAAAGTCAATGACAAAACAAAAAGCAAACACATGTTTATAATAATTCTTTTAATAAATAGTCTAATACTGAAATTTACAGTCTGCAAGTATATAGACAGAACACGATGTGTGTTTGAATCAGTGGGTGTTTTTACAAAACGAGTTGGAATGGCATAGTCATATTTTGCAAAATATGACTATGCCATTCCAACAAATTATGTAAAACACCCACTGATTCAAACACAAATTGCGTTCTGTGTTTTTAACACATCCCATGCATTAAAATTCATTTAAATAAACAAATTTTAATTCCGATGTTCAAACCCAAAGGTGAAGAGTCTGTTTTGTTTGAAGATGTACTGAACAATTGGATCAATAAAAAATCAAAACAATCATTCACCAGTCTAAATTACATTCGTTATCTTTTCTATTGGGCGAGTTTGTTGAAATTCGTATCGCTGTTTCTCTTTGACTGGAGTCCATTCACACCTAACTATTTAGTGGCTATTACTGTTACTAAAAATATAAGTACAAATTTGGGCAGATTTGCAAAACAACTGGGAGAAACTTTTTAAAAAGAAGTTCAAAGCATGTCAAGAGTTCCGAAGATTTACCGAAATAAAGTTGACCAATATATAACCATATCCACAGACGAGACAGACACGGGATTGGATTAATGTTGTGGTTGGAAATGATTGGTTTCTATCTCAACTTTGACGTAGTCAAATTTGAGGTTATGCCATGGCCCGTTGTCTGTCTGTCTGTCAACAATTCAGTATGGCTCGGGCTAGAGGCCGTATTTATGAACCGATCTTCACGAAACTTCTTGGGTGCATTGTTATCACCGTGGGACGAGAACGAGTGTTTTTGAGAGCGGTCAAATTCAAGATGGCCACCAGCAGCCATTTTGTACCGATATTAGTGCAATCAGTTTTTTGTACAGAACTTCTGTATGAAAGTTCTGATTTGAATAAATTTTTGTCTGAATGTTTAGTAACATGGAATATATCATACAGGCTTTTTTCTCGTGCAGAAATTATGCAAATTAGATGAACTTTGATTTATTCAGTGCTACTTATACACAGTAAGTACACATGTCGATACGGCTTGGGCTAGGGGCTGTATTTATGAACCAATCTTCATGAAACTTCTTGGGTACCTTTGTTATCACCTTGGGATGAGAATGAGTGTTTTGGGGTGTGGTCCGAAACTCAAGATGGCTGCCGGCTGCCATTTTGTACCGAAATTAGGTACAATCAGTTTTTTGTACAGAACTTCTATATGAAGGTTCTGATTTTAATAAATATTTGAATGAATGTTTAGTAACATGGAATACATCACATATAATACTGTGTTTTTCTCGTGCAGAAAATGTGCAGATTAGATGAACTTTGATTTATTCAGTGCTACTTATACACAGTAAGTGCACATGTCAATATGGCTCGGGCCAGAGGCTGTATATATGAGCCGATCTTCACAAAACTTCTTGCGTACCTTTGTTATCACCTTGGGACAGGAACAAGTGTTTTTGGTTGCAGTCCAAAATTCAAGATGGCTGCCGAGGGCCATTTTATTCTGAAATTAGGTGAAATCAGTTTTTAGTACAGAACTTCTAGGACTATGTTTGTTATCATCATGAGATGGTAACGAGTGCTTTGGAGCTTGGCCAGAAATTCAAAATTCCTGTTCGCAGTCATATTTACGGGAATTCTGTGTATTACATTTTTTATACAGAACCTGTAAAGAAGATTTTTTTGTCAGTAATGTTTGCTATAAATTTATTGGGTGCCTTTGTTATCACTGTGCTTTGAGAACAAATATTTTGGGGGTTCAGTCAGACCCACTTGGGGACTCAAAAAGGGAGGTAATTAAAATCTTTTCCCAAAACACCAGACAAAATAATGTTTCTTTAATTCAGCATCCCTTGGTTGTGTATATTTAAGTGTGTTGAAGCCAAGTTCCTGTGTTAATATTTGGTATTGTTTGGGGAGGGTAAACATTATTAGCACAACCCAATTTTCTATTTGCAATGAGAAAAATAAAACCTCACCCGTGTGAACCCTATGAGCTAAAGATAAAAAATTCAAATACCTATATTTTAAGAAGGACTGAACAAATATTTATTAATTAGTATGAATCAACCTAAGAAGGGTTTGAATCAAGGGGGCCAAAACAATTGCTAACATTTGGCTTATGGTGCGCCATACAGGGATCCCCATTGTAACATTAATCCCATGAAGATTTCTTTTGTAGTTTAGCATCTAACTGTCACCCACCTTTACAATACTTTACCCATACATTTGTTACAGGCTATGGTCAGTATTTATGTACAGACCGTTACAATACTTTACATGTACCTTTGTTATCAGGTCATTACCCAGATGTTCATCATTGCTGTGTCACATACTATACATGTACATGTCTTACACAAGTTGAGCTACAGTGTCATTGACACCTTCATTTTTTTAATTTTATTTCATTATTGGTTAACTAATTTTTTGGAGAACTGACTTTATTTTGCTTTGGATGTTTTCATTTTCACACTACGACGATCAATAATTGTATAACGAAATTTGGAAACTTTTTGAAGCATAACTCATGACTTGATGGGAAAGGGACTAGTTTCAATGGCACTGGGGGAAAAGTTCTGGCTTGTACATCACCAGTTGAATACAGAAACAGTGTCAGAGTGGCGATTCTGTTAAATACAATGGTTTAAAGTTTAATGGATGTGTAATAAATAAATTATGATATATTTTGCACTGAGTGATTAAAAGTGCATAATTTGGAAATATTTCATGTTCAGGGAGTATATCAAAATATTAATTTCCTCTTGAAATTTGAAATATTACTGACAAAAAATACTGAGCGGTGTGATGGGAGTGATGTTCAACATTTCTTCAATTATTATTAATATATCAATTTTGGCATCGATAATTTGATACAATACCATAATTCGTGGTATACATCAGAATGAGAAAACAAATATCAAGCAGAGGTTTTAAGCCATATGAGCAAATCATGTGGCACAAAAATTTGCTTTTTGGAGGTGGGGGAAGATTTTTGGTGGCCTATTGAAATTTCACACATCCCCCTCCCTCACTCCACCAACCAAAGGTTAACCATGTCGAGATTAAAAAAAAACCTGTCAAACATAGGTTTTCATGCCAAATTAGCAAATAATACAATAATACGACATTGAAAACATTTCTTTACTGAAATGGGGGAAGATTTCTGTGGCCTATGAAATTTCCCCCCCGCCTGACATTGACCATTTAAAAAATTTTTTTCTTGGTCAACGAAAGGTTTTCTCGCCATATTAGCAAATAATATGACAACAAAAAATTGAGAAGAAAACAAATTCAGGTGGAGGGCAAAAAAATCAGGGCGGGGGTTAAAAAAAACTAGCCCCCACCCCACCCCTCCCAGGGGGGGGGGGGACTTTGGCGGGGGGGTAAACAAAATCTGTTACACTGGCACTTCAAAATGGTACTGGCATTGACTTTGTATCTATGTTGTGTCCTTGGGCAAGGCACTTTGCCCCGGTTGCCTACATAGGGGCACAATGACGCTGTGAACTAAGGCATACTGCACGTCGATGGTGCACATGTCTTCAATTGCTGTAACCCTGCTTGAGCAGAGTCTGAACAGAGGTACAATGTTGGGGGGAGGGAGGCACGGTGGCATTGTGGTAACCGGTTCTCGTCAGATCACTAAAGTTAAGCAACGTCAGGCCCAGTTAGTCCTTGGATGGGTGACCATCTGAGCGATTGATTCGGACTCCCGCGTTGTGTCCTTGGACAAGGCATTCATCCTGATTGTCCACATGGTTGCATGATGACGCCGTGTACTAAGGCATACTGCACGTCGATGGTGTGCAGGTCTTTAACTGGTAGAGTGCTAAATTATTTTTGGTCATCAAAATTCATTCACATATCTTTGCCTTGATACTATTTATGGGAGAGTGCCAACAGGCACTCTCCCATAAATTGTAAAAAGGCAAATCCTAACAGACCAAATAATTTCACTTCAAAGGTGATATGAAGAACAAGCACAGAATATGAAGCCTTTAAGTTGTGGTACTGGCACTTCAGATTAAAGCCCAAATATGGGCTTCTAGCACTCTACCAGTTAACCAATGTAACCCTGCCTGTGCTGCAGTGTAGAGTTACGATGTTAGGGAGCTGGCAGCTGCTTGTCGCTGCTCGGTGTTTCTTTCTGGGTACTCCAGCTTCCTCCACCCATAAAACTGTCACCGACACAATATGACCTGGCCTGTTAATGTGCCGTTAAACCCTAATAAATAAATTAATAAATAGAATGTTGAGGAGCTGATAGTTGCACGTCGATGCTCGCTGGTTCTCTCCAGGTACTCCAGCTTCCTCCACCTGTATAACTGTCATGGTCACGATTAGCTATTGTGTATAAGTATGTGACCTTATAAATAAATAAATAAATATTGGCTTGGTATCATTTTAAAAACCAGTAAATATCAAATTACTGGTATACTGTGCAGTCCTAATAGTGAATATGGGGGAGCATGGTGTAGTCCAAGAGGTACAGGACTTTTATTACATGTCTGTTCAAAACTGTTCGAAACTACCAAATTTATTCATGAAAAAATGTTTCTACCAATTACATCTGCACCTATGATAACTATATTTATATGTATTTGTCTCCTCATTACACCCTTCTTGTTTGGATAAACCTTTGTGCAGTGAGTGTGTGCAGTGAAATATTTTTCATTTTTCTTCAAACTTTTATTGAAAACAAGCAAAGAACTGCATTTTTCACCTGAAATGCAAAGGCTTTGGCAATCAGGAAATGGATTTTCAGAATCTGCACAAAATTTGTTCTAGGAAACACCAACAAACATTTTGGCCTCAGACATGTAATTAAGTCCTATAACTTTTGGACTAGTGTCTCAGTAGTTAGAGCATTGGACTTTACACCTTACCCCAATTCGTTTTGCATTGTACATCAAAGATCTGGGAGATAAACTGCTCCCTAGTGATGATGGGGTAGCAGTTAGGGTTATTATTTTGTAAATGATATGGTAATAGTACCAGAAACAGAATGGGGGTGAAAATGCTGGCATTTGTTGGGAGTTATGGGAGCAAATGGAGGCTTGAACTGAATAAAAACAAAAGCAAGGTTATACCCATGGGCCTGAAAATAGAGCATACTCCAAGGTGAAGAGTGAATAGGGTTTTCTATTCTGCTGTGGGTGAGACAGATGACTACGAGTATTTGGGGGTCAACATATACATCATAGGAGAGGACCTCACAAATAAGCCACAAATGAAGGGAAAGCAAATTCGTAAATCAGCTGAAACTATTTAGGGAGAAACAGTTCAATATGGTCTTTGTGGGGAAAACTATTTGGGAAATGATGGGTGTGCCAAGTATAATATATGGTGTGGAAATGATATCTCTAAACCAAACAGTTGTAAAGAGTTTGCAAACTGCAGAATAATGCAGGATGACGGATAACAGCATCAAGAAATGCTGCTGCAGTGTAACCTGTCTGGTGGGCTCGGGTGGATGAGGATCAAGGACATGTTAGTTTTTATGAAATTTTGATAAACTATTTCATAAATCTCTCTTACAGCTAATGGCGTAAAGTAATGCTCCAGCATATTTGGGATTCTAACATCCAGGTAGGGTGGATTGGATAATTGAGGGAGTTAATAGAGAACTGTTCAACTGAGATTTCAGACTTAGAATGTGGAACAACCCTTAAAATATAAAAAGAGTCAAAATATTGTCAAAGAGAGTGTCATGGAGGATTATAACAGAAACTTGGCAGAAGGGACCTGAGCAAAGAGGTCTCTGGGTGACTTGTGTGATAAAGAGAAGTCAGCATTTGAGGAGTACCTTGATATCACCTTTGGAGGGGTCTCTGTTGTTCAAACTGAGGACAAGGTCACAGGTGCTTAAGGAATAAATTGGGAAAGATGATAAAAAGGAGTGCCAAATGTGTAATTTGGGAGTAATGAATATCCAGGAATGCTTTCTCTTAGAATGTCCAAACTAGAAGTCTGACTATATAAGATTCCCTGTATAATGGGGAAGTGAGATGATAGAATGAAGGATATGTAATTATTAGGTGATACAAAGGAGAGAGCTACTATGCTGGTCCATGAAATTGAGATGATTGAAGCATGGGATACTATCGAAGAGTGTTCATTCTGGGTTTTATGAGGACAGTTGAGCCTAAGGGTGTGGTGGCATTTGGGAGTACAGATGTAATGAAAGCCTTTTCATCCGAGATCCACAACAAATCAGTGGCCGGCCGAAGTGTTATTATTAGGGATATACTATTGACTAAGCTTGACTTATATAAATATGTGGGTTGATGTCATGATATAGCCATAGATGTTGAAAGTGACTACTTTTGGTGCTGAAAGTGACCATAAATACCAATAAAAACTAAGAGCTCTTAGATAAAAATCATAAATCAAACCACAATGCAGCCTAGAATTTCTTGCAACCGAGCCCCATGCTTATTGTCGAAACTGTTTGACTCTAACCAAATCTAATTGAGGAGCTGAAAGAGGCCTTTAATTTGTTCAAGCCTTGGGAAAAGAGTGAATTTATTGAACATCACATACTGCTCAAGACTTATGGCCAAGCAAGTGTTTCTAGTCAAGTGTTGTCTGCCTGAACACTTGACCAGAAACAATTGCTCAGATTTTGTTTGACTCCCTGTGTGTGTTAAAACCAAACAGGAAATTTTCATTGTTAACCAAGTTACAATAAAGTTGTTGAGGTGATTTTTGAAATGTTGAAACTGTAATGTGTATGATGAATGACAACAAGAAAAGCAATAAAAATAGCTCACTTCAAAAGAGCAGAATATGATGTATTCACAGTACCCAAAAAGGTCAAAGATGTGGAAAAAACACAGAAAAGAAAAAAGTACTGATAACTGAATACAAAGCCTCCTTTCTAGACTAAAAGGAGTTATAAATATTTCTTAACCAAACACGACACACAAAAAAATGTCATCTATACCACCTGGTATATAAATCAATCTGACAACTATTATGTTGTGTTTATTGCTCCAAATGTTTGTTAGCAATTCCAACCACCTAAAATAACAGCCTTCAGTGTAAAAAATTGTGTACACAATATAAATTTACCCTTCCAATGCAGTAATGCAAATATGTTGCTAAAACTAAAATGAACAACTTTAATTTGTTCCTTCAGTTTAATTGAATAATAAGGGAAAAATTAGGTACATGTTCACAGAGAATCCATGCAGTTAATTGATATTTATTTTGTTAGCCAAAGATACAGTTAAAACTAGAAGTCCTGTCATGAAATGTGCACAGATAGCACGTCAATCTGAATGTTAATCTATGTGTTATGACAATAGTAACGCTATCAAATTCTGTACATATGGCCTGTGCACAAGCAATGTTTCAACCAATGGACCCGGAGGTCCACTGGCAGAAACAATGCCTGTGTTTGCTAGGAGTAACCAGGAGAACCTGCCTTGTTTTGGGTGCCATTCGATATGGCAATTGCGTGCAATTCCTACGCGCAATTAAGCCTAGATAAGCGCACAGTTCATAACAGGACTTCTAGTTTTAACTGTATTCAGATTGCAGGTATATGCCATAATTCTGAATTTATGACACTGCAGAAACTCACTTGTCAAAAAAGAAATGCAACTACTTTGAATATCCGTTACTTACTATTT
Source organism: Pictodentalium vernedei (assembly GCA_031216915.1). Taxonomy (NCBI): domain Eukaryota; kingdom Metazoa; phylum Mollusca; class Scaphopoda; order Dentaliida; family Dentaliidae; genus Pictodentalium; species Pictodentalium vernedei. The sequence goes on from CM062297.1 coordinate 746,535,504, forward strand.
TCATTTGTTCCTGTTGATTCAGTCTTGATTTTGCAAAATTTTGTTTCTGAAATCTCAAGCCACCAGAGTAATTGTGTTGTGACTGATTGGCGATCTGATCGAGAAAGAGACCACTTTTGCAAAGCTTTGAAATTCGATTCGATTTGAAATCATCTCAATTCGGTTTGATTTGTATCAGAAATTTTCAGATTGTCAAGATGTTTTCAAAATCCTATCACGTATCTCCTCTTGAAGTCTTCTTCTGTTATCAGGTCTCCTGTTCAGGTTCTACTTTTGAAATTTCTACTTTAATTCTATTCTGAAATATTCCACTTTTTTTATTGATTTGCCCAAACCAAAATGTCTCAGTTGAATACAATACATGCGTTGTGACTGGCATTATATATAGTTGTAAGGAGGTACAATATTTATAATGTGAAGAGCTGTGAGATTCAGTTTGAGCTTCAGTTCAGTTCAAAATCCTCTACCTGTTTCAATGTAGGGATTTGTAGGACCCTCCTTTTGTGATCTATTTATTTATTTATTGGGGTTTAATGATACTTTTGACAGCCAGAGTCACCTCATGTCAGTTTTTCGGGTTGAGGAAGCTGGAGTATCTGGAAAGAACAACTGTGCAATGATGAATAACTGTCAAACTCCCCATCTTACTAACTCTGTGCAAGCAGGGTTAGCATTGGTTGAAGACAAGTGCACCATCGATGTGCAGTACGTCCTAGTACACAGTGCCACCGTGCCCCCACGTGGGGAAGCGGGATGAAGTGCCTTGCCCAACCTTTTGTGATCACAGAACTGTAAATACCTTTGTACTAGAAATATGCTTTTCCTTGACAAAGACATTCTATTAACCCTTTAACCCTTTACCCAACGTACACAATATCAAAATTAATTATTTTAATTTTAATTTTTTTCAAATTTTTGAAAAATTTCTCCAGAACTGAATCATGTGACCCCTCATTGGAACAAACTCGATGAGCTTGTTCCAATGATGGGTCACATGATATGGTTTTGTTGGAATATTTTTAAAGGTATATTTTTTTCAACTGCTTAATTTGTAAATTATATGGGCGGATGTGTCCGACTCGTTAGGTAAAGAGTTAAATGCTGAAGTCAAAATACCAATATTTTAAAGAGCTAATTTTTCCCATAATGAAACTAGGAATTTAACTCCCCCAAAATGTAGCTTATGACCCCTGGCTGGAACAAGCTTAATGAGCTCATTTCATTGAAGGGTCATAAACTATGTTTTAGAGGCAAAAATTATAAAAATAATAAATCTTGAATGAACTAGATGCATAAAGCCATTATGTAAGGTTTAGGGATAAAAACTCTGCATTTTAACAGTGTAAGGATAGGATGAGGAAGTTAAGAGGGAAGGCTCTGAGTGAAACAGATTATAATAGATCATTACTCAGAGTTTTCCAGGTCCTTTTGGACTTTTTGTTTCTTCTCAACCTACTCACAATTGGTTACAATTGGCTGTAACGTAAGTGCAAGCCCTACTTCAGAACTCAAGCTAATAAACTAATAAACTTTTCCAAACGAGTTTGAAAAGTGGAAGAGTGCAAAAGCACAAAAAAAAAGATCGAAAAGGGGTCGAGCGAGACCGGCGCTCGACATTACAGGTACTCTCTCTGCACACCTCTTGCATTTACTGAGCGCATGCGCAGTAACCGTGACGTCAATTCCTTTTTTTCCACCATCGCGCATGGTAGGAATTTTTGTGACTCGTGCTGCTCAGATTGTTCCTTCATGAACAACTTTTTCGGTTTGAACCTGGCTCCTTGGGCCTTCACCCGACTGATGTCACATGTCCTCGCTTTTCACTGTACTAAGTCGGCTGTGACTTTGTCAGTCTACCTGGACGACATCCTCCAATGGCACCACAATGCTGCAGTCCTGGAGTCCGATATCCAATGGTTGCTTGGCCTACTGGCGTCGCTGGGTTTCAAAGTCTATTGCGAGAAGTCAGATCTCTTTCCTTCTCAGCAATTTCGTCAATTGGGCATGGATTTCGACACTCTTCACAGTGTGGTGTCGGTTCCCAATGCTCGGGCGATGATCCTTTCCGCCTTGACTCGGAACCTGCTCCGATCCTCCTCGGTCTTGGCCAGGACTTTCCTTCGGATGCTGGGCCTTTGTGGTTTGGTGACAGATCTCATTGCGCTGGGTCACTTGTTTGTACGACCTCTCCAACACTTCCTGTTGGATCATTGGCGTCTGAATGTGGATCCTCTGGACCTGGAACTTCCTATTCCTCGGTCCCTGCTTTGTCACCTCCACCCTTGGGCCGATGTTCCCTGGTTGACTCAGGGTGTCCCGTTGGATCTTCCTTCGGCCGATCGCATCCTTACTGCGGATTCCAGCGATCGGGGCTGGGGTGCGACATTGGATCCTCTCAGTCTGTCTACTCACAGCAAGTGGGACAGCGAGCAGATGGCCCTTCATATCAACCAGAAGGAGCTCCTTGCTCTTCTGTTGAGTTTTCAGCAATAGATCTCTCACCTGTCGGACCACACAGTCCTGCTTCTTTCGGACAACTTGACAGTGGTGGCCTACATACGGAATCAAGGTGGCACACATTCAAATCCCATGTATCAGCTATCTCGGGATCTTCTGCTGTTGGCGCGGGATGTAAACGCTCAGGTGGCCATTCGGCACATTCCCGGACATCTCAACGTCCTAGCAGACTCTCTTCCCGACGCGACAGTGTCCTTCCCACTGAATGGATGCTGCATCCGTCGGTGTTTCAGGCGATTTGTGAGCGGTGTGGGTGTCCTCTTGTTGACCTTTTCGCCGCTCGCAGGAATCATCAGATAGAGACCTTTGTCTCCTCTTGTCCAGATCCACTAGCCTTTGCAGTAGATGCTCTGTCTCTGGACTGGACAGGTTGGATCGTCTATGCCTTTCCTCCTGCACCGATTCTTCCTCAGGTGTTTGCGAAGATTCATGCTAGCAGTTGCAAGCTCATTCTGATCGCACCTCTGTCTCCACAGAGGGTGTGGATCAATGTGCTACGGCCTCTGATGGCAGATGGGCCTATTCGTCTACCTCTATGCTGCGATCTTCTTCCCCAGGGTCAGCCCAGGAAGTATCACAACAACCTGGCGAGCATGTCCCTTCACGCCTGTCTTTTATCAGGTCCTGTCTCCGACATAGAGGTTTTTCGAGACGAAAAGTGGAGTGCATTTCTGCATCACAGCGACATTCCACTGGCATGACTTATGCTGCTATGTGGAAGGTTTTCTGCCGCTGGTGTACAGCTCAACATGTGGATTACCGTAATCCATCAATCGCTCAAATTGCAGATTTTCTGGTATACCTTTTTGACTCCAAGGGCCTCCAGCCTGTTACTATTAAGGGCTATTGGTCTCTGCTGTCAGATACTTTCTCTTACGTGGGAAAGCGGTGCATCGGTCATAATCTCTTTCTCTCCAAACTGATTCGGCACTTCTCTCTGAAGAGGCCTCGAGTTTTGCGTGTTACACCCAAATGGAACTTGGCATGGGTGTTACATTGTTTGGAGGGAGTGCCATTCGAGCCTTTATCTGAGACCGATATGCGTTTTCTCACATATAAGACTGCTTTCCTTCTAGTGTTGCTTCTGCCAGACATGTCAGTGAGCTTTCTGTTGATTCAGCTTTTTTCAGAAATGAGGCTAACAGTGTAACCTTCACTACTGATTGCTCTTTTCTGGCCAAGAAACAACTTCCGGATTCGGTACCTCCTCCCATCTGCATTCAGGCTCTCCCTGCTGTCGATGGCCAGAGGCCTCTTCTTTGTCCTGTTCATGTGATCAAGACTTATATTAATCACACGCAGTTCATTAGGAGGGGTCAGAAGAGATTCTTTCTGTCTCTCATTCCTGGGAGGCAGTCTATCTCTTCCCATTCTATTTCTAGATGGAACTGTCTTGCAATCAAGCTGGCTTATTGCAGTTTATCTGCTTCGGATCTTGTTTCAAACCGGTTTAATGCTCATGAGGTTTGTGCCATTTCTACATCCTAGGCGATCTCCAATTCTGTTTTGCTCAGAGATGTTATGAATGCGGCTTACTGGAAGAATGCTTCCACTTTCTCCTTGTTTTATTTCTGCCATCTACAGCAGCAATCTGAGGACCTTTTTTCTTTAGGCCCTTTTGTTGCTGCTCAGGCTGTTGTGCACCCTCGTTAAATATGTATTTTCAGGTTTGTGCATTGCTCAGCCTTGTTCTTTTCAGGTGCTTCATTCTTTCTTCTTTTACAGGTTTCGCTGTCATTCTATGCCCTCCTTGCATTTCTTTCTGCTGCTCTTGTTGGTATTGGTTATGTGATTCACCTCCTATTGTTTATTCAGCCAATTGTAAACAATTGTGAGTAGGTTGAGAAGAAATTAAAATTTTTTAGTAAATTTTGTTTCTTAACATACCTACCACAATTGTTTACCAGAGGCCCACCCTCCTTGGGGATATCTTTGATATCGTTGCCTCCCTGCTAAATCACGAACTTCTCGTTGGCGGAAATTTGGAATTGACATTACGGTCATTGCGCATGCGCTCGGTAAATGCAAGAGGTTTGCAGAGAGAGTATCTGTAATGTCGAGCGCCGGTCTCGCTCATCCCCTTTTCAATCTTTTTTTTTCGTGCTTTTGCACCTTCCACTTTTCCAACTCATTTGGAAAAGTTTATTAGCTTGAGTTAGTTCCGAAGTAGGGCTTGCACTTACGTTACAGCCAATTGTAAACAATTGTGGTAGGTATGTTAAGAAACAAAATTTATTAAAAAATTTTAATTTTTAGTGGCATGGATTGATAATTTATAACCAAAATGTTTGTACAACTGCCATGATCTGTTAAAAATGTCCCATTTCCTGTTACTGTTTTGACTCTAAAACCGTTTGGAAAACATTTAACAACAGTGATTTTGAACCATACATACAGAAGATTTCAAACACATCTTTTCTTTTGGTAATTTGTCATCACCAATAATGAATGACAGATCACCTATACAGGGTCAGACTTGCATGTGTGTTACAAAAGGGGCACTAATGACCTAAATTAAACAGGTGTGATTGGACTATTAAAGTCTAGATATTAAATATGTAAAGACTGAATAGTAAGGTTTTGGTACTCAGTCACTTATCAGGTGGTCTGTCAACAAGCCTGAATATAAGCAACCTGTCACTTGTAAAATGAGGGGGGAATTTGCTGATGCTATCCCATACAGTGGGCCAATTTATCCTCAAGGTACATCTTTCTGTTTTGGCTTGAGGCCTTGATTCAGACTGAGGTTCACAAAGGGTAAATTTTGTGATGCTACCCTGCTGTGAAGGGTAGCATCACCAAATTCACCCTCTGAGGACCTCATTTTGCAGAATGACAGCCTGCTTATTTTCAGGCTTGTCTGTCAATCATATGAACAAGAACATTTTCCTGTGGAAACATAAATCAGATATTGTTGCTTTTCTTAAAGCTAACCATTAACCATTTACTCAAAGAACATAATTTCAAAATTTGTTATTTTCTTTTTTTTAATTTCAACAAAAAGCACATTATGTGATTCTTAATGAGCTCATTCCAATGAGGCATCACATGATATGGTTTTGTTGAAATTTTTCCAAATATTTTTTTTTCCAGTCCTCTATTTGTAAATTACACGGAGGGGATGTAGACTATTCATCAGGTAAGGAAAAATTTCCACTGGGCACATTTCAGCAGTGTTTTTACAAGTGAAAAGAGACTTACTTTCTGCACATGGTGTCAAAATGCCAAAATTTGAAGCAACAAATTTTTCCCATAATGCAACTGAAAATTTAACGAATTCAATCTTGTGTCAGAAGCCTTGTCAAACAAGATAGAATTTGCAAATTCGCCTTGCAAATTAATTGAATTGGTTAAATTACAGTACAACAGTCATGGATGTCCCCAGTTGTCAGCAGACCCAATTTAGTGTGATTAAAATTTGAAATTACACACACACACATGCACACACATGCACACACACACATACATATACTGGTGCAGCCAACTGATTGAGGTACTTAGGTATATACCTAGGTTTGCCAAACTGTTTTGTTATTTATGATGATACAAGTTTATATGACATAAAATGGTCCTGAAATGCAGAGTCAACACTGGTCAACATAACAAAATACATTAAACTATGTATATCACACAAAAATTGGTCATGTAAAGGTAGATTCATATGGTTTTAGACTGAAACAATGAGGTGTGTGTGGTGATGATAACACCACGTCACTTTCCTATGATACCACTAATATGTTAACATAATTTTCTTCACCAGTTCTGGAATCACGTAGTACAGAGGTACTCATACCTCAGTAACAGAAAATTACCTTAGTATTTTTTGGCACCTCGGTATGTTGGAGTATTTCTCTACTACCTGCCTTGGATGGATAGCTACACAAACTTGCTCCCCTCCCCCTCCCACACATACATGTGGTTTCTTTTCCTTTCCATTAAATAAGGAAACTTTTGTTTATATAATTTGCTTGGGTACCAGTCTTTCTGATATTAAACAACTAGCGTACATTGGAAAACTTGTCAGGGTGAGAAAGAACTATTTATACAAAACTAAAATTCTTGAAAAGGGAGGCTATAAATGTTTTCTTTGCATTTGAATGCACAATTTATCTATATTTATTGTAGTGACAGCTCAGATGACAGTATACTTTCAGGGGTCTGTCTGGGTGGCAACAGGGGCCGAATATCAACCCCATCCCCAATGTAAAATTGGACCATTTTAACTTAACATGACAAAGTCAAGCTGAGCTATTGCCATCATGTGTGCAGAAATCTGTGAGTCTGTTCACATTTTCCTTTAGCACAGGCTACACCCGTAGTTCTTATCCAATCGTCACGAAATTTCATACGCAGGTTTGGTGTCATGTCTAGATTAGAATGTTCCCTTTTGGTCGCGATCAGTGAACCATGATGGCTGCGTGAGCCCAAAACCCGAAAACCTTTAGCACAGTCTACAGATTGCATTTATGAAGAGATTTCATTGTAACTTTGTAGGATGCCTCTGTATAATATCTAGATGAGAATGTCCCCTTTTGATCATGATCTGTCAACCGTGATGGCGGCCCAAGCCCGAAACCCAAAAACGTTTTGCATAGTCTGCAGATCATATTTAATATGGAGGGATTTCATTGTAACTTGGTAGGATGACTGCGTATGATGTCTGGATGAGAATTTCCCCATTTGGTCATGATCTGTCAACCATAACGACTGCCCGAGCCCAAAACCCCAAAACCTTTAGCACAGTCTACAGGTCGTATTTATGGAGGGATTTCATTGTTATATGGTAGGTTGACTTCATATAATGTCTAAATGAGAACGTCCCCTTTTGGTAGCGATTGGTCAACTGTGACTGCTACAGGGGCCCAAGCCCAAAAACCTTTAGCACAGTCTACAGGTCATATTTATGAAGGGATTTCATTGTAACTTGGTAGGATGACTCCAGATAATGTTTAGATGAGAACGTCCCCTTTTGATTGCAATCATTCAGCCATGATGGCTGCACAAGCCCAAAACCCGATAATCTTTAGCCCAGTCTATAGGTTGTATTTGTGGAGGATTTCATTGTAACTGGTTAGGTTGACTCCATATAATGCCTAGATGATGACTTCCCCTTTTGGTTGTGGTTGGTCAACTGTGATGTCTACAGGTGCCTGAAGCCCGAAAACCTTTAGCACAGTCTACAGGTCGTATTTATGGAGGGATTTCATTGTAACTTGGTAGGTTGACTCCATATAATGTCTAGATGATAACGTCCCCTTTTGGTCGTGATTGGTCAACTGTGATGGCTACAGGGGCCCGAAAAGCCCCAAAACCTTTATCACAGTCTACAGCTCATATTTATGAAGGGATTTCTTTGTAACTTGGTAGGATGACTCCAGATAATGCCCTGATGAGAAAGTCCCCTTTTGGTCACGATCATTCAACCATGACGGTTGTCCAAGCTCAAAGCCCGAAAAACTTTAGCACAGACTACAGGTCGTATTTATGAAGGGATTTCATTGTAACTTCGTAGGATGACTCAGTATTATGTCTAGATGAGGACATCCCCTTTTGGTTGCGATCGGTAAACCGTGATAGCTGCACAGGCCTGAAGCCCAAAAACCTTTAGCACACTCTACATGCCCTATTTATGAAGGGATTTCATTGTAACTTGATAGGATGACTCATTTTGGAATAATTTCACTGTAACTTGGTAACTTTTGTTGACATACATTAACTGTGAGGGCCACATACATTAACTGTGAGGGCCACATTAACCCACCTCTCAATTCTTTAGTACAGTCTACACCTCATATTGTTTTTATTGTAGACATAGCATACAGGGAACGGAAATTAACATATTCCCAATTATCACAGTTCTTGTCTTATTTCATAATCCTTTCATAAACATTGAACATTATCCTTTTCATCAAACACAACACACAAACAAGTTAAGCTACAGTGTCATTGACACTTTCATTCCAAATCAAGTGTCTAAAAATTCTAATTCCTCCCTCTAGTAGGTATATATTATAGATACCCACTAAAATACCAAAACTACTGTCAATATAGGGTAAAATGAGAAACTCTTGGGAGCAGCTTATCAGACCAGAAAAATCAGGGATACTTCACATGTATTTTGTAAACTACTTAACTCATACACACTGAAAGAACATCAAAATTATGAAGATTATGACTATTCAGGCAGACAACAAGTTAATAAAAACAACAGCAAAAGTTATATAGTACTTGCCCATACAATATAGGAGACCAGTGGACTCAACTTTTGGCTTCTAGGTGTTAGATATATTCCCAATTCAGTTCTTTACCATACAGATTTTCCCAATACAAAGGGCCCTAAAAAGATTAATATAAGCCTAATTTTGTTTATGTAGGGAAGCTAGTCCAGTATGTTTTACGAGAAATTGCAGCTTATTAACTGGATCTGCTTTTGATTGAGTTTTTGAAAATGTTTGGCCTATGCTTTGATGAAGTCAGTTGGTGAATGGTCATCTACAAATGGCAATAACTCAAACAATCATGGATGTTTTTAAAAAAAATTTGGAGAGCAAATTGAAATTGGGCTCGCTCACACTTTCTGCCAAGAGTTTTGGCCCTTTGTGAAAATTCACTAATTTGAAGTCTGTTTGTATGATAACCCAAACAAATGTCAACCAGTTTGATTGATATCAGATATAGTAGTCTTCCAGAACAATTTCTTAATTGAAAACTGGTGCAGTTTGACCTTTTGCAGTTAATTTTGCTTTTTGTGCCATTAATTACCTAATTCTCATGATTTTTTAGCTCACAGTGATAACTCATAACAAATACCAACCGATTAAATTGATATTTGGTATGGGTGTCTTTCACAACAATGTCTTGTAAAAAACTACTGCAGTCCAATTTTCCTTAGCAGTGTATGGGCTTTAATTAGTTCTTCTTCACTAATTTGATAGTGTGATAACTTGGACAAATGTCAACTGATTCCTTTGATGTTTGGTATGAGGCTTTCATGACAATATCGTGATCAAGTCTAAAAACCAGTACAGTACAATTTTTTCTAAGCACTGTTAGAGCCCTTAATTAGTTAATTTTCACAAATTTTGAGCACATTAGTGAAATAACCCTAACAATCATTAACTGATTTAATTGATATAGGGTACATGTTTATTTTGCAAGAATGTCTTGGATCAAGTTCAAAAACCAGTGCAGTGTACCAACCACTTTTGTCGTACAACCACTTTTGCAATAAAATTTATTACAAAAGTGGTTATCGTGTACCAACCACTTTTGTAATAAAGCCACTTTTGCAATAAACTAACCATTAGTGTAATAAACTCATTTTGGTGATAAATCACGGATGTCCATATAAACCCATTTCGGTTATAAATCATGGTTGTCCAATTTATAGTCGGACATTGGGGATGGGGTGAGGGACTAGTTTACCTAAACATGTGTTGTGCCCACTTTTGATATATTTACCACTTTTGATGTAGCTTGCCACTTTTGTGTAAAAATCGCCCACTTTTGATGTAGCTAGGCACTTTTGATATGAAATCGACCACTTTTGATGTAAAAGAAACAGCCACTTTTGATAAAACGAACAAGATCACCACTTTTGGTAAAATGCCCACTTTTGATAAAATCTATCCACTCTTCATATATTTGAGTAAGCTTGTTTGTTTCTTTGTTTGTTGGTTTGTCCTCCATAGACTCGAAAACGACTAGGCTGATCGGGTCAAAATTCGGCCTGGGTGTGTAGATTGCGCCCGGAAAGGATTGGGGCTTCCGGGCATGACTTGGGGGACCGACGTCGCATATGCACAGTGACGATATCGGAAACTACTCGGCCGATAGGGACGAAACCTGGGATATAATTATATGATCCATCGTGTATGGATTTGCAGGTATGGGATGGGGCCCGACTCCAAGCATGCGCGCATTCGGAAACTACTGTTTCGATCGGGACGAAACTTGGAATATGTATGTGGGGTCCACCGGGTAGTCATTTGTCACCATCGGGTTTGGGCTGGGGCCATCTTGGCGCATGCGCAGAAACTACATGGGAAACTTCTCAGTCGATCGGGAAGAAACCTGGGGTTTTGTATGTATTGTACATCTGGTAGTAATTTGCCACCGTCGGCTATGGCCTGGGAGCCAATCAAGATGAAAAACCCGGACAAAGTTGAGCACCCCATCTTGTCAATATATATATTTGAGCAATCTTGTCACTTTGTCTGTCTGTTTGTTCTCCATAGACTCGAAGATGGCTGGGACGATCGGGACGAAATTTTGTGATGGTTGTGTAGCTTGGGCCCGAAAAGGACATAGGCTATTTGAACATGGAGTGGGAGGGCCCGTCTTCGCGCATGAGCAGTAACGATCTGGGAAACTACTAGGAGCGAAACTTGGGATATGTATGTAGGGCCCATCGGTAGTGATTTGCCACTATCGGGTATGGATGGGGCCCGTCTTCGCGCATGCACAGTAATGGTCGTGTTAATTATTGAGCCGAATGGGGCGATACTTGGAATTTGTATGTACGGTCCATCAGGTAGTCATTTTCCAGCTATGGGTGGGATCCAATCTTGGTACCAATAACCCGGACGAAGTCGGGCACTCCATTTAAGATATATATATTTGAATAATCTTGTCTGTTTGTTCTCTGTAGACTCCAAAATGACTGGGCCAATAGAGACGAAACTTGGCATGGGTGTGTATGTTAAGCCCGGGAAAGCTATAGGCTATACGGAGATTATGATGGCGTTAGTTTTTGTGCATGCGCAGTAACGATATCGGAAACGACTGGTCTGATCGGGACACAACTTGGGATTTGTATGTAGGGTTCACCAGGTAGTGATTTGATATTGTCGAGGATGGGATGAGACCGTCTTTGCACATGCAGAGTAACCATTTTGGAAACCACTGGGCCGATCAAGACGAAATCTGGGAATTGTACGCGTGGTCCATCGGGTTGTGATTTGCCACCTTCGGCTATGGGGTGGAAGCCAATGTTTGTGCATGCACAGTGACAATAGCCTGGACGATATCGGGCACCCAATCTAGCCTATATACATACATGTGTGAATACTGCATGCGAACTCACTTCTGCCTCTGTTACCAGGGTGAGGTTGAGATAAAAGATTGAATGCTCTTAATTCTAAGGCTGAGAACAAAAATTGCGCGTAATAACGCGGAATATATCTCCTCTTGTTACCACCTAAGGAAGATATGATACGGTATTGTTTGTCCATAATTTACAATTAAAAACAGTGAACAATGTGTAATGTGGAACATATCTCTACTTGTTGCCACCCAAGGAAGATATGCATCGGCGATTTTATAGTCGGGTTCGTGATTAGGACCTAGGCGGCCACTTGCCAAATAATACATCGATCTGTAAGACGTATGCGTATCTCGATCAATTTTATAATTCCCATTCAACAATTAGGATCAACGTGACGCTAAATTTTACGTTCCTATGACGTGGTACAAATTGGTACGGCACTTAACGTAACGGAATAAGAATTAGAAGTTATATAAAATATTTGATGAAGTGTATATATACATACAGGTATACATTTGAGTAATCTTGTCTGTCTGCCTGCCTGCCTGCCTGCCTGCCTGCCTGCCTGCCTGCCTGCCTGCCTGCCTGCCTGTGTTTTTCTCTATGGACTCGAAAACGGCTCGGCTGATCGAGACGAAACTTAGCATGGATGTGTAGCTTTGGCGCGGGAAGGACATAGGCTATTTGGGTGTGGGATTAGGGCCCGTCTTCGCACATGCGCAGTACAAATCTCGGAAACTACTGGGCCAATCGAGACAAAACTTGAGATTTTTATGTAGGGTCCATCGGGTATACATTTCCCAACGTCAGGTATGAGGTAGGGTCCATTTTCGCACATTTGCAGTGACGAGCTCGAAAACTACTGTGCTGCTCGGGATGAAACTTGGGATTTTTTTTGTAGAGTCCATCGGGTAGTCATTCTTCACCGTTGATTATGGGGCGGGGCCCGTCTTCTCGCATGCACAGTGACGATTTCGGGCCGATCAGGACGAAACCTGAGATTTGTCTGTACAGTCCATTGGGTAGTAATTTGCCACTGTCGGATAAGGGGTGGGAGTCAATCTTTGCGCATGCTCAGAGACAATAGCTCAGACAAAGTCAAACACCACCATCTAGTATTTATATATATATTTGAGTAATCTTGTCTGTGTTTGTTTGTTCTCTATAGACTCGAAAACGGCTATGCCAATCGGTACGAAACTTGGCATGGGTATGGAGTTTGGGTTCCGAAGGTATATGGCTATATGAGCATGGGGTGTGGCACCGTCTTTGTGCATGCATAGTGACCATCTTGGAGACTACTCGGGTTGTTATGTATAGTGTATCGTGTAGTCATCGGTCATCATCAGGTATTGGTTTTCGCCCATCTTCGCGCATGCGTGGTAACAATCTCGGAAGCTACTAGGCCAATGGACTCAAAACCTGGGATCTGTATGTAAGTTCCATCCAGTAGTCTTCTGGGCAACTCAAATTGCTCGTGCTCGGCTCCGCTGCTTATTTAACTCATTCCCGGATGAATCCGGCCATCCAGCTATTCTGTGCATATACTAAAGTTATCTTGTTTGTCTGCATGTATGTATGTCTGTCTGTCTGTCTTATCAGCCTAGTAGTTTTGGAGAGCGTTACTACACATGCGCAAAAACGGACCATTACCTACCCTATGTCTGAAAAGTTCAAAACCTTCCCGGGGCAAAACTACACACCCATGCCAAATTTCTTCCCAATCGGACCATCAGTTTTCGAGTCTATACAGACTATAGAGAAGCGAGAAACAAACAAGATTACTCGAATAAAAATTTAGACTAGATTGGAAGGGGTGGGGGACTTCGTCTGGGCTGTTTCCGAGATCATCACTGCGCATGAGCAAAGATTGACTCCCACCCCAGAGCCGATAGTGGCAAATCATCACCTGACGGACCGTAATACAAATCCCAGGTTTCTCCCCGAGGGCCCAGTAGTTTCCGAGAACGTTACACACACACACAGACAAACAAACTTGAATATATAATAGACTAGATGGGGTGCCCGACTTTGTCCAGGCAGTAGTTTCCAAGATCGTAACTGCGTATGCGTAAAGATTGGCTCCGCCCTGTAGCCGACAGTGCTAAATCCCAGGTTTCGTCGCAATCGGCCCAGTACTTTCCGTTATCATTACAGTGCATGCGCGAAGAAGCACCCCCACCCCAATTCACCCCACGTCCGAATTACCAAAAACTTTCGTTGGCCCAAACTACACACCCATGCCAAATTTCGTCCCGATCGGCCCGGTCGATTTTGATTCTTTAGAGAACAGACAAACAAACTGACAACATTACTCAAATGTGCAGTGAAAAGATAGATTTTATCAAAAGTAAGCATTGTGGTACAACCACTTTTGTGATAAACTTCATTACAATAGTGATTATCGCGTACCGACCACTTTTGTAATAAAACTACTATTGTAGTAAACTAACCATTATTGTAATAAACTCATTTCTGTGATAAATCATGGACGTCCATTTTATAGTTGGACATTGGGGTGGGGTGAGACCAAGTTTACCTAAACATGTTTGTGTTTCATTCAATAGAATAACGTTTCTATTCGCCTGTTGAAACGTCGTAGTGACTGAAGAAACTACGCAACCACTTTTGCAATAAACTTTATTACAAAAGTGGTTAATGCGTACCAACCACTTTTGTAATAAAACCACTTTTGTAATCAACAAACCATTATTGTAACAAACTCATTTCGGTGATAAATCACGGACATCCATTTTAAAGTCGGACACTGGGGTGGGGTGAGGGACTAGTTTACCAAAACATGTTTGTGTGTCGTTCGATGGAATAACGTGTCCGTTCACCAGTTAAAACATGGTAGCGACTGAAGAAAGTACGCAAGCACTTTTACAATAAATTTTATTACAAAAGTTGTTATCGTGTACCAACCACTTTTGTAATCAAACCACTTTTGTAATAAACTAACCATTATTGTAATAAACTCATTTTGGTGATAAATCACGGATGTCCATTTTATTGTCAGACATTGAGGTGGGGTGAGGGACGAGTTTACTTAAACATGTTTGTGTGTCATTCAATGGAATAATGTATCCATTAACCTGTTGAAACTTGGAAGTGACTGAAGAAAGCAAGCAACCACTTTTGCAGTAAACTTTATTGTTTAATAGGTTAGGTTTGTCATTCAACGCAACCGATGATGTAATAAATTTATTGCACAATAGGTTAGGTTTGTCACCCAAAGCATCTGATAATGTAATAAATTTACTACATAATAGGTTAGGTTTGTCATCCAAAGCAACCGATAATGTAATAAATTTACTGCATCATAGGTTAGGTTTGTCATCCAAAGCAACCGATAATGTAATAAATTTACTGCATAATAGGTTGGGTTTGCCATCGAACGCAACTGATAATGTAATAAATTCATTGCATAATAGGTTAGGTTTGCCATCGTACGCAACCGATAATGTAATAAATTTATTGCATAATAGGTTAGGTTTGCCATCCAACGCAACCGGTAATGTAATAAATTTACTGCATAATAGGTTGGGTTTGCCATCCAACTCAACCGATAATGTAATAAATTCATTGCATAATAGGTTAGGTTTGCCTCTTATGCAACCGAAGATATACCAGAAGAGAACCACCAAGCAGCGACGAGACCCTATAACCTCTTCAACGTCACATAATCCAAGACTGCACTACGCACTGTACATTAGTACTATGCACTGCACAACACAGTCAGGATAATCAAGGTTAAGACGCGTGCACACCAGTCCATCTCAGCACACCGTCAGCTTCCCCCACCCGCTCATCATGCAAGCAGTCGAGGTAAAGTACCTTGCTCAAGGGCACGAAGTGTTAATCCAAATCAATCACTGAATGGTCACCCCATCAACAGACTAACCGGGTTCAACGGAGCTTTACTTCAGCGATGTTGGTGGCTGAGGCACGTCCACCTGTATTGTGATAATTTACTAACACCAGTCAATAGTGTGTAATAGAATTTCTAATTTTCTCGCCTCATTTGGGGTTAAGTGTGCGGAAGAATTCAACCCAACCTAAAAAAGGGACAACAAGATCGATAGGAACTACGGGGTTTAAGAAAAACTTCGAATTCGGGCAGATGTCACATATCAAAAACGATAGACGTCAAACCCAGCTTTCCCCATCCATCCGTGTGCAGTAAGATTTTAGCGTCCACCAAATTTGGGAATAGCTTTGACGCAACTTTGTGCTACCCCCTCTCCAAACAAACACACTGTCCTGCTATAAAATGGACGTCCGTGATTCATCACAAAAATAGGTGTATTACAATAATGGTTAGTTTATTACAAAAGTGGTTTTATTACAAAAGTGGTTGGTACGTGATAACCACTTTTGTAATAAAGTTTATTGCAAAAG
Source organism: Pictodentalium vernedei (assembly GCA_031216915.1). Classification (NCBI taxonomy): domain Eukaryota; kingdom Metazoa; phylum Mollusca; class Scaphopoda; order Dentaliida; family Dentaliidae; genus Pictodentalium; species Pictodentalium vernedei. The sequence goes on from CM062297.1 coordinate 746,551,468, forward strand.
TGGTTGCGTACTTTCTCCAGACACTGCCACGTTTCAACGGGTGAATGAACACTTTATTCCAATTTGAACGACACACAAACATGTTTAGGTAAACTAGCTCTCAACCCACCCCAATGTCCAACTATAAAATGAACGTCTGTGATTCATCACAAAAATATGTGTGTTACAATAATGGTTAGTTTAGTACAAAAGTGGTTGGTATGCGTAACCACTTTTGTAATAAAGTTTATTGCAAAAGTGGTTACTTACTTTATTCAGTCACTTCCAAGTTTCAACAGGTGAATGGAATTTACACGTTATTCCATTGAACGACACACAAACATGTTTAGGTAAACTTGTCTCTAACCCCACCCCAATGTCCAACTATAAAATGGACATCCGTGATTTATCACCGAAATGAGTTTATTACAATAATGGTCAGTTTATTACAAAAGTGGTTTTATTTCCAAAGTGGTTGGTACGCGTTAACCACTTTTGTAATAAATTTTATTGCAAAAGTGGTTGTATTACAAAAGTGGTTGGTACAGTGCAGTCCAACTTTTCTTGAGCATAGTTATGGCTCTCAGTTAGTTAATTTTCATGCATTTTTGGCTTGTTAGCACGATAAATTGAACAAACATCAGCTGATTTGATTGATATTTCACAACAATATCTTGTTTGAGTTTGAAAATCACTATGGCCTGATTTATCTTCGCAGTGTTATACCTATTAATTAGCAGATTTGTATGAATTTTTGTGCTTGTTACGATGATAAATCCACAAACAAATGTCAGCCCAAAACTTGACAGTCATGCCCCCTGTGGCAATCTCCAAGACAGGGATCATTGCTTGTTTACTGTAGTAACCAAGTTCTGCTTTACTTGGTAAAATTGAACCTAGTAACCACCATCTTGGATGGAAGTCCTCAAGTGGGCAGCATTGGTATAAACAGTTGACTCAACTTGACTTCATATTTATGTTGTGATAATTCATAGAGACTGAAACAGAGTTTCAATACCAATAAATAAATCATTAAATTTTGTAGGCATATGAAAGTAGGTCTTATTAACTTACCTGACTGAAAGTCGGGGTGAGCTATACTGATCACTCTTTGTCTGGCGTATAAATAAAGGTGGTGTTTGAGTCTCCAAAACTACTGGACTGATTCCAACAAAATTTCACATGAATCATGACAGGTGAGAGCCAATTCAGTTTGGTTAAAATTGATATTCTGCATCGTATGTGGAGGAGATGGTAGAAAATTGCTTCAAATTTTAAAAAATCTTCTCAAATCTGACGGATGGAATAACTTGATTCACATTATTCAGCTTACTTTTCAGTTGTACACTAAGTTTGTTGAAATGAAGTTGAGTGATTATGTTTTCAGTTGTGGGAGAGGTAAGATTTTTTGCCCTGCCCTATATTTCTTTTTTCAGAACTGGTGGACCAATTTAAAGAAAATTTGGTATTCAGTATTATTGGTTTCATAAGTAGTTGATTCATGCCAAAATATTTTTTCCTGCATCCCTGTGTCAGCCCAGGAGATGGAAACTGAATGTTTTTCAAAGGCATATATTTCCAAATCCACATTGACCAGAGAACTCTTATTTGACATGAAGCATCCTTAGGGACAGTAGAATCAAATGGGCCACAAAATTGCAATTGGTTGTGTCACAGGGAATCGAAAAAATACTGAGCATATTTTATAAAACTTAAGAAAATCTTTTTCTCTAGAAGCACTGATCAGAATCTTTTGACATGCAGCATCATTTGGAGGATCAGATTCAAGTTTGTTCAAAGCAGGTACCTAGGTTCATATTTAGGCTCCCAGTGGGAGCTCAAATATTTTAACTTAATGTGATATGAGGAAACAATTTAAAAAATCTTCTTTAGATCCATCAGTCTAAATTTTTTGATATTTGTTATACAGCATCCTGGGAGGGGGCAGGGGGAGGGGGGTTCAGATTCAAATTTGTGCAAATCAAGTCCCTGGGCTCATATTTGTATTGTACAAATCATCACCATGTGAGTCTGAATTTTGACCTGGCACAATATGAAGAATATTGTTTGAAAATATTCTTCCAATCCACCAGTTAGAATCTTTTGGTATTTGATATACATCACCTTTATTGGGGGCAGATTCAAGTTTGTTCAAATCGGGTCCCACGGTTCATATTTGGGTTCCTTATAAGAGATCAAATTTGAACCCAGCACAGTATGAGGAAAAGTGTTTCAAAATATTTACTGGGGTCAGACTTTGTTCAAATCAAGTTCTTACTAATCAGACCTTCAGTCATTTTAAGCCTTTCCATTTTATTACTCTGTATTCTGTGGAAATGAAATTTTCTGTTTCTATCGAGTATTTGTAATAATACAATTTCCTTGTGGGAACTCTGAGATGCTTGGTAGTGCTTGTTCTATCAAACCAGTGCCCCAGTCAGTCAAACTCAACAGGGCCTTTGTCAGGTGAGTGCTTCATGCCTCTTGTGGCCTCTTGTTTTATTTTCTGTCATTTTATTCTTCCTTCATGATAACTAGCACACCTGTATATTAGTTCAGCGGTCAGTTTCGGAAAACACTGATTGTGTTTCCCACACTTTTTTTACTGGATATTGGAGTTATCGCATGGGTGGAAACTCCACTCTGCAAGTGCTTTATGTTGTGTTTCTTTAACAAGAGATGTTACATGTTTCATTCAATGGATTATTTTTGAGTTTAGCTTGTGGTAGATCTCATTTTTCTTCAGATACATGATGGACTACAAACAGTGTTCGTATTGTGTTTACACATACTGATGCAAGACATATTAGTAAGTTTTTGTGGAAAAAATTATTGACTGTACATGTAAAAGTCGATCTGTTCAGGATTATGAAATAATCTTTAACCTGTGATTGTCAGTGACATTTGCAAAAATTAATTTTGTCTTTTTAAGTGGAATGTTTTATCATCATTTTTCTGTAACTTGTGTGGAAGAGTTTGTCAATCAAAATTGTAATGTTGTGAACTCAGCAAAATTGCTTCCCCTTTCATTCTGAAAATGTTCAGACTACATCCTTTTTTATTTGCCATTTTCAAACTACGAAAGAGTACATGAAGAGTGAATACAGTGGAGCCCACTTTACTGAGTATCTCTTAATTGAATATCCCTGTGTTAAATGGATATGATCTACAAAGACCAAACCATTTACCATACCCTTAATACAAAATGGACCTGTTAACTGCATATAGATTTTTAGAGTAAACACCTGTTAATTTAATAAAACATCTTGTACTCTGTCAAAGAATTCTTCTGACAACCACTGAATTTCTCATATTGATGATCAATTTTAGGAGCACAGTGGAGCCCAATTAATTGGATATCTTTTAATTGAATATCCCTGTTAATTGAATATAATCACACAAATTCATTTACCATACCTTCAATATAAATTTGCTCTGTTAATTGCATATAGGTTATAGAGTAAACCCCTGTTAATTAAATAAAATATCTTGTAATATGTCGAAAAATTACCCTGACAATCACTGAATTACCATTGTATATTGCCCAATTTGGCCTCAGTATATCCAATACAGGCATTTTATCTCTTATATCTTGTTTGACAGAGCTCCTTGAGCTCTGTCAAACAATATATAATAGAATAAATGCTCTGTTTATGTCTAGCTATAATACAGGAAAGTGATCAAATCCCTGTTAATTGAATACCCCTGTTAATTGAATACCCATGTTAATTGAATAATTCTCACTGGCAAAGTGGCTTTTCAATGAGCTCTGTCAAACAAGATAAAATGGAATAATATCACAAGAAAACAGGAAAATGCCCCGATTCCTGTTAACTAGATGCTCCTGTTAATTGAACATTTTTTCACTGGCAAAGTGGCTATTCAATTAACAAGGTTCTGCTGTATCACTAAAATATCCAGTGAATTGTCTTTTCATCCAGGCAATAACTCAAACCCTGTGACAAGCTAACAACGTGAAATCAGAGTTTCAGTTGATGAATCTCCACTCACTCTGCTGTAACCATAGCTCCATTTACAGTTCTGTGATCGGAAAAGTAGATAGAGAATTTTGATCTGATCACAGCTGGATTGCCACAGCCCTGTAGAATCTGCACCCATCTGAAAGAAATATGAGAACATTCAGTTGGAGATGCTATCTCTGTTTATTTTCATGATTCAGCTTTGATTTTGTAATTTTTTTTAGGAAAATTGCCACCCACTGGTGTATAAGTGTGTTGGTAACTGATTGTGATCTGATCAAGAAAAAAATGCTTTGGAATCACAGTACTACAGTTATTTTGTTTTGTTTTTCTGATGCTTTTTCTCAGCATACAAGACAAACTGTCACAATGTTATGATAATTCACTTTTTATGTGTACCCATACTATGTATGGTACACAAAATGCCAGCATCCGGGGTGACCATCCGCCGTTCGTCCATCCTTTGTCCATCCATCTGTCCATCTGTCCATCCGTCTGTCCGTCCGGCGTCCGTATCCATTTTCTTTGGCATTCGATAACTTGAAAAATATTGCTTGGATTGTCAAGTTACTTTATATTTGTGTTCAGGTTACTGATGTGCTGAGCTGTATAGTTTTTGGTGTAAATCGGATAATTTGATCCTGAGATCTTAACCCTTTATCCTTCAAATTGAAAATTCCTCCAATCCCTTTGGCATTCGATAACTTGAAAAATATTGCTTGGATTGTCAAGTTACTTTATATTTGTGTTCAGGTTACTGATGTGCTGAGCTGTATAGTTTTTGGTGTAAATCTGTTATTTTGATCCCAAGATATTAAACCCTTTATCCTTCAAATTGAAAATTTCTCCAATCCCTTTGGCATTCGATAATCTGAAAAATATTGCTTGGATTGTCTAGTTACTTTATATTTGTGTTCAGGTTACTGATGTGCCGAGCTGTATAGTTTTTGGTGTAAATCTGTTATTTTGATCCTGAGATATTAACCCTTTATCCTTCAAATTGAAAATTTCTCCAATCCCTTTGGCATTCGATAACTTGAAAAATATTTCTTGGATTGTCAAGTTACTTTATATTTGTGTTCAGGTTACTGATGTGCCGAGCTGTATAGTTTTTGGTGTAAATCTGATAATTTAATCCTGAAATATTAACCCTTTATCCTTCAAATTGAAAGTTTCTCCAATCCCTTTGGCATTTGATAACTTGAAAAATATTGCTTGGATTGTCAAGTTACTTTATATTTGTGTTCAGGTTACTGATGTGCCGAGCTGTATAGTTTTTGGTGTAAATCGGATAATTTGATCCTGAGATATTAACCCTTTGTCCTTCAAATTGAAAATTCCTCCAATCCCTTTGGCATTTGATAACTTGAAAAATATTGCTTGGATTTTGTAGTTACTTTATATTTGTGTTCAGGTTACTGATGTGCCAAGCTGTATAGTTTTTGGTGTAAATCTGATGATTTGATCCCGAGATATTAACCCTTTATCCTTCAAATTGAAAATTCCTCCAATCCCTTTGGCATTCGATAACTTGAAAAATATTACTTGGATTGTCAAGTTACTTTATATTTGTGTTTAGGTTACTGATGTGTCGAGCTGTATAGTTTTTGGTGTAAATCTGTTATTTTGATCCTGAGATATTAACCCTTTATCCTTCAAATTTAAAATTCCTCCAATCCCTTTGGCATTTGATAACTTGAAAAATATTGCTTGTATTGTCAAGTTACTTTATATTTGTGTTCAGGTTACTGATGTGCCGAGCTGTACAGTTTTTGGTGTAAATCTGATAATTTAATCTTGAGATATTAACCCTTTATCCTTCAAATTGAAAATTTCTCCAATCCCTTTGGCATTCGATAACTTGAAAAATATTACTTAGATTGTGAAGTTACTTTATATTTGTGTTCAGGTTACTGATGTACTGAGCTGTATAGTTTTTGGTGTAAATCTGTTATTTTAATCTTGAGATATTAACCCTTTATCCTTCAAATTGAAAATTCCTCCAATCCCTTTGGCATTTGATAACTTGAAAAATATTACTTGGATTGTCAAGTTACTTTATAATTGTCTTCAGGTTACTGATGTGCTGAGCTGTATAGTTTTTGGTGTTAATCTGATAATTTGATCTGGAGATATTAACCCTTTATCCTTCAAATTGAAAATTCCTCCAATCGCTTTGGCAGGAAATAACTCAAAAAATATCAATCCGATTGTCATGTTACTTTATATATTTATTCAGGTTACTGATGTGCTGTGCTGTATAGTTTTTTATATAAATCTGATAATTTGATCCGGAGATATTAACCCTTTATCCATCAAATTAGACACTCCTCCAATCCATTTCTATATGTACCCATACCTTGTATGGTGTACATGTCGGCATCTGTGGTGGCCCTCCGTCATACAGCTTTCTACTAGTTGTGCGTATGGGTACACATCTGACGATTTCATCGGCCTATTTTTTCATACTATATACATCTAGACTTCCTAGTTTGGAACAAAGTAACAAAAACCGATACTGTCATTGTTGATTGAAAAAGAAGAGTTTCTCTGAACATGATCTCCGAGATCTGATACAAGTCCTGGGGAGTGGGAACAGTTCTTGTGCTTAAAGTGACCTTCAACCCTAATAAACAACCATGAATGTTTGACATGTCTGAACTATCCTTCTAGTCCGTTGTCAGAAGTCCATATCTGGCAGTCTTATGAATTTTATATTTTGTTTTTAATAAGTTATTTCTCTTGGTGCACAAGGGTTAAAATAGTCAATATTAGTAACACATGTGTCACATGACAAGTTCTTGACTGATGTATACTGACATTGCCCATAAGCATTCTTATTCAGGGGAGATATCCTGAGCAGACAATATCATGGCAGAGACAAACATGAAGGGAATAAGTTTTTCCAGATTTACAAACAAGAATATTGAATCTTGCCAAACACAACATCAGAGCCAAAAGACAGTCAGTGTGACAAAATATGTTGTAAAATTCTGTCTGTTCTGTTTAAACCAAAAAGATGCTCTATTTTATATATATGAAAGTTGATTCTTAACAGGATTGCATATAGATTTTATAAAAATGTCAGAAATCATGATGATGTGTTGTACTTTTCTCCTCGTCTCTAGTTTTTAGCTCACCTGGCCTAAAAGGCCATGTGAGATTTTCTCATCACTTATTGTCCGGCATCCGGCATCCGTAAACTTTTCACATTTTCATCTTCTCTGTAACCGCCGAGCCGGCGTCAACCAAACTTGGCAGGAATGGTCTATGGGAGGTCCTCTACAAACAATCCTCATTTTGTTCCCGTTGGATGAAAAACATGGCTTCCAGAGGCATTCTTCGATTCTGGTTGGTGGATTTTCAAAAATCTTCTCCTGAAACTGCCAGGCCAAATGTTTTGAAACTTCACATAAATGATGACTGGGACCTCCTCTACCAAAGATTCTCATTTAATGTTGATCGGGTCACAAACATGGCTGCAATTGTGGCTTATAGTTACTATAGAAACTCTATGGGAAATCACATTTTCATCATCTTCTCTGGAACTACTGAGCTGACATGAACCAACCTGGTAGGGATAGTCTATGGGAGGTTCTCTACAAATGATCCTCATTTTGATCCCATGGTTTTGAAAACATGGCCACCAGAGGCATTCTTTGATTCTGATTGGTGGATTTTGAAAAATCTTCTCCTCTGAAACCACACGGCCAAATGTTTTGAAACTTTGCATGGTTGATCCTCATTTAATGTTGATTGGGTTGCAAACATGGCTTCAATTGTGGCTTATAGTTACTATAGAAACCCTATGGGAAATCACATTTTCATCTTCTTCTCTGGAACTACTGAGCCGACATGAACCAAACTTGGCAGGAATGGTCTATGGGAGGTCCTCTACAAACAATCCTCATTTTGTTCCCGTGGGTTGAAAAACATGGCCGCCAGAGGCATTCTTTGATTCTGGTTGGTGGATTTTCAAAAATTTTCTCCTATGAAACTGCCAGGCCAGAAGTTTTGATACTTCACATAAATGATGACTGGGACCCTGTCTACCAACGATCCTCATTTAATGTTGATCGGTTTGTAAACATGGCCATAATTGCGGCTTATAGTTACTATTGAAACCCTATGGGAAATCACATTTTCATCTTCTCTGGAACTACTGAGACAGGCAGGGTTAGTCTATGGGAGGTCTTCTACAAATGCTCCTCATTTTTGTTACCGTGCATCGAAAAACATGACTGCCAGAAGCATTTTTTAGCTCAACTTTGTCGAAGCCAAATTTGAGCTTTTGTCATGGCCTGTCGTCCGTCGTCCGTCTGTCCGCACGTCAACAATTGGATACGGCTCGGGCTAGAGGCCGTATTTATGAACCGATCTTTACGAAACTTCTTGGGTACCTTTGTTATGACTGTGGGACGAGAACGAGTGTTTTTGGGTGCGGTCCAAAATTTAAGATGGCTGCCAGCCGCCATTTTGTACCGATGATGCAGAAATCTGTTTTTTGTACAGAACTTCCATATGAAAGCTCTGATTTGAATAATTTTTTGTAGGAATGTTTAGTACCATGGGATACATCAGATATAATACGGGTTTTTTTCTCGTGCGTAAATTATGCAAATTAGACTAACTTTGATGTTTTTTGGTGTTACTTTCAGCACTGTAAGTGCAAATGCCAATATGGCTCGGGCTAGAGGCCATATTTATGAACCGATCTTTACGAAACTCCTTGGGTACCTTTGTTATCACCGTGAGACGAGAACGAGTGTTTTTGGGTCCAGTCCGAAATTCAAGATGGCCGATGGCAGCCATTTTGTACAAAATTTGGTACAATCAGATTTTTGCACAAAACTTCCATATGAAAGCGCTGATTTGGATAATTTTTTGTGTGAATGTTTAGTACCATGGGATACATCACATATAATACGGGTTTTTTTCTCGTGCAGAAATTATGCAAATTAGATGAACTTTGATTTTTTCAGTGCAACTTACACACAGTAAGTACACATGTCAATACGGCTCGGGCTAGAGTCTGTATTTATGAACCAATCTTCACGAAACGTCTTGGGTACCTTTGTTATCACCTTGGGACGAGAACGAGTGTTTCTGGGTGCAGTCCAAAATTCAAGATGGCTGCCAGTGGCCATTTTGTACCGAAATTAGGTCTAATCAGTTTTTTGTACACAACTTCTATACGGCTCAGGCTAGAGGCCGTATTTATGAACCGATCTTTACGAAACTTCTTGGGTACCTTTGTTATCACCGTGGGATGAGAACGAGTGTTTTGGGTGTGGTCCAAAATTCAAGATGGCCACCAGCAGCCATTTTGTACCAAAATTAGTGCAATCAGTCTTTTGTACAGAACTTCTGTATGAAAGTTCTGATTTGAATAAATTTTTGTATGAATGTTTAGTAACATGGAATACATCACATATAGTACAGGTTTTTTTCTCAAGCAGAAATTATGCAAATTAGATGAACTTTGATTTATTCAGTGCTACTTATACACTGTAAGTGCACATGTCAATACGGCTTGGGCTAGAGGCTGTATTTACGAACCGATCTTCACAAAACTTCTTGGGTATCTTTGTTATCACCTTGGGATGAGAACAAGTGTTTCTGAGTGCAGTCCAAAATTCAAGATGGCTGCCAGTGGCCATTTTGTACCGAAATTAGGTCCAATCAGTTTTTTGTCACAAGTTCTATACAGCTCGTATTTATGAACTGATCTTCACAAAACTTCTTGGGTACTTTTGTTTTCACCTTGGGACAGGAACGAGTGTGTTTTGGGGTACCTTTGTTATCACTGTGCTATGAGAACAAATATTTTGGGGTTCAGTCAGACCCACTCTTGGACTCAAAGATTTTTTTCTAGTTTAGCATCTGACTGCCACCCACCTTTACAATACTTTACCTATACATTTGTTACAGGCAACGGTCAGTATTTATGTTCAGACTGTTACAATACTTTATATGTATCTTTGTTATCAGGTCATTACCTAGATGTTTGTCATTGCTGTGTCACATACTATACATGTACATGTCTTTGTCTTGACAAGTTGAGCTACAGTGTCATTGACACTTTCATTTGTGTGAATGTTTAGTACCATGGGATACATCACATATAATACAGGTTTTTTTCTCGTGCAGAAATTATGCAAATTAGATGAACTTTGATTTTTCCAGTGCGACTTGCACACAGTAAGTACACATGTCAATACGACTCAGACTAAAGTCTGTATTTATGAACTGATCTTCACGAAATGTCTTGGGTACCTTTGTTATCACCTTGGGACGAGAACGAGTGTTTCTGGGTGCGGTCTAAAATTCAAGATGGCTGCCAGTGGCCATTTTGTACCGAAATTAGGTCTAATCAGTTTTTTGTACACAACTTCTATACAGCTCAGACTAGAGGCCATATTTATGAACCGATCTTCACGAAACTTCTTGGGTACCTTTGTTATCACCGTGGGATGAGAGCGAGTCTTTTTGGGTGTGGTCCGTAATTCAAGATGGCCACCAGCAGCCATTTTGTACCAAAATTAGTGCAATCAGTCTTTTGTACAGAACTGCTGTATGAAAGTTCTGATTTGAATAAATTTTTGTATGAATGTTTAGTAACATGGAATACATCACATATTGTAAGGGTTTTTTTTTCATGCAGAAATTATGCAAATTAGATGAACTTTGATTTATTCATTGCTACTTACACAATGTAAGCACACATGTCAATACGGCTCAGGGTAGAGGCTGTATTTATGAACCGATCTTCACAAAACTTCTTGGGTACCTATGTGATCACCTTGGGATGAGAATGAGTGTTTCTGGGTACGGTCCAAAATTCAAGATGGCTGCCAGTGGCCATTTTGTACCGAAATTGGGTCCAATCAGTTTTTTGTCACAAGTTCTATACAGCTCGTATTTATGAACTGATCTTCACAAAACTTCTTGGGTACTTTTGTTTTCACCTTGGGACAGGAACGAGTGTGTTTTGGGGTGCCTTTGTTATCACTGTGCTATGAGAACAAATATTTTGGGGTTCAGTCAGACCCACTCTGGGACTCAAAGATTTTTTTCTAGTTTAGCATCTGACTGTCACCCACCTTTACAATACTTTACCTATACATTTGTTACAGGCAACGGTCAGTATTTATGTACAGACCGTTACAATACTTTATATATACCTTTGTTATCAGGTCATTACCGAGATGTTTGTCATTGCTGTGTCACATACTATACATGTACATGTCTTTGTCTTGACAAGTTGAGCTACAGTGTCATTGACACTTTCATTTATTCTGATTGGTGGATTTTGAAAAATCTTCTCCTCTGAAACCACAGGGCCAAATGTTATGAAACTTTGCATGGTTAATGACAGGGACACCCTCTTCTAACGATCCACATTTAATGTTGATCGGAATGCAAACATGGCTGCAATTGCGGCTTATAGTTACTATAGAAACCCTATGGGAAATCACATTTTCATCATCTTCTACTGAGCTGACGTGAACCAAACTTCGCAGGAATGGTCTGTGAGAGGATGAAAATATGTGGCCACCAGAGGCTAGATTCTAATGCTTAACCCAATGTCTCTTACCGTCAGCAAAATACTTGTTTTTTGAGAATCTGTTAAGGGTTGGTTCCAGTTCCAAAATATTGTGTATACAGTACAAGTCAAAATAAGTTGTAGCATAACTGCAATAAACTGAGTAAACTGCTGCCCCTGCACTGACAAGATCAGAATCTGACATTTTCTGGAAAAGCTATCAGTGAGAGCTTTCGAGAAAATGATGTCAGCTTCTGGTCTTATCAGTGTAGGAAGAGAAAGATACATAGTTAAAAGCCTTATCCTACAACTTATTTTGACTTGTACTGTAAACAAATGCATGATACATAGTTAAAAGCCTTATCCTACAACTTATTTTGACTTGTACTGTAAACAAATGCATCTGTAATTATGTTAATACATGTATTACTCTTTTGTTACTTATCAGAAATACTGATTGATGACAGATGTTTGGAAAACATGGAAGTTTTGTTTATTTTCTTTTCCTATCTGACCAGTCAATTATGATATTTAAGATATGACAAAAATTATTGGAATAAGAATGTGTTTCTTGTAACCCTTTACCTATCCAAAGCTATTTGAAAGAGAATACTGTCTGAAAAAAAATTGTAATTTTCAAAATATTTAACCTTCTTTTACTGATTTTTTTGTTAACAGAATTCATAAATGTGTGGATTTTCAAGAAATCTTCTTTGAAACTACAAGGCCAAATGTTTTGAAACTTAATGTGAGATGACTGGAACTCCTTCTACCAATGATCTTCATTTAATCTTCATCGGGTTGCAATTATGGCTGCTATTGTGGCTTATAGTTAATATAGAAACCCTATGAGAAATCACATTTTCATCTTCTTCTCTGAAAGTACTGAGCCAGTGTGAACCAGCCTTTTCAGACATAGTCTATGAGAGGTTCTCTACGACCGTTACTCATTTTATTCCTGTTGGATGAAAAACGTGGCTGCCAGAAGCATTCTTTGATTCTGATTGGTCAATTTTGAAAAACTCTTCTCCTCTGAAAGTACAAAGTCAAAATGTTTTGAAACTTCATATGATTGAGGACTGGGACACATACTAATGATCCTCATGCAATGTTGATGTAATGTTGCAAATGTGGCCACAACTGCAGCTTATAGTTACCATGAACATCCTATGGGAAATCATATTTTTTTTATTTTTGATTCTGATTGGTGGATTTTTGAAAAATCTTCTCTGAAACCACAGGGCCAAATGTTTTGAAACTTTGCATGGTTGATGACTGAGACACCCTCTACCATCGATTCTTATTTAATGTTGATCAGGTAGCTAACATGGCTGCAATTATGGCTTATAGTTACTAAAGAAACCCTATAAGAAATCACATTCTCATCTTCTCCAGAACAACTGAGCTGATGTGACCCAAACCTGGCAGGGATAGTCTATGGTAGGTACTCTACAAACGCTACTCATTTTGTTGCCGTGCATCAAAAAACATGGCTGCCAGAAGCAAATTTTCCATCTATGATTATTTTCAACAGGCTATCTCCCTCCTAACTATGGACTTTTAGACACTGAGCTCTTCCAACATTCTGAATTGTTTTTTTCAAGCTCAACATTTAGAGGTTTATTCTATTTAGTCGAAAAGTGGGTGTATTAATCACCTTGATTGATAGTTCCAGTTGTGCATTTTGGAATGTGTCTTTGTTCATCTTAACAACTTTAACACATTGTTAAAGAGTATTATTACTCAATAAAATGTTTAGACTTTTGATTATTACTTATGTCCAAATGTCTGAAATTTTAAGTACTGTTACTCCAAAACAAATTCATTAGGGGGGTTTATAAAATAAATTGAGCATTTTGGGGGTGTATTTTGTCACATCTTGATCACTTACCAGATTGTTTTAGACTCACAACACTAAATGAAATCTTTATAGCTTTTTTCATTATTCATGGAAAAACCTTTACCAAGACCTGTCACTGTGAAACTGATTCATTACAGAGTTGATGAAAAAACTTTGTTCATTTTGGGTGCTCACCCTGTAACAGATTATTTTATATTAACAGTGCTTGACAAAATCTTTTTACCTTTGATCATTTCTAATGATCAAGTATCTAAAGGTATTATCAAGTACTGTCACTTTGAAACGGATTCATTATAGGTTTCAAATAAATAAATGGAGCATTTGGGGTACATGAAACACATAACACATTGTTTTACACTGACAAAACTTGAAAAAATCTTCAAAGCTTTCGATAATTACTAATAATCAATAAATTGCTTAAATGTTTTATCAAGTACTGTCATGGATTCAGTGTTCTGTTAATCAAAATGAGTCACAAGCCTTTCATACAAAGATCATTCAAAAAACTCTTCATTCAACACCCTTCATACAACTTCCGACTGGTGAACATATTAAGCTTAGTTGAGCTTCGAGTTTAAGACCAAAATAGCTAATTTTTAGTTTTGTCACCTGAAAGTTTCAATTTTTATTATATGTATATACATCCATGTTTTGTTTATTGTTTCGAGCTGAATGATTGACCTATAAAAATTTAAATTTAATAAAGAAAAATTTTTTCAACTTTCACATGTCCCATTCTATTAATTTATCAAAATCTTATTTAGTTTCTACAAATGCCTAACCTTTGTACATTGAAAAAACTGTTTGTTTAAAAAACCCTCCCCACCCCCATGATGCTTTTCTAGCATCATTTTATCATTTTGTTACTTGTTATCATAGAATTAGTCTGAGGAGATAGGGCTTAATAGTTTGAAGCAGGCAGATTATGAGATGAATTGGATTGTTCTTCACACCTTTCACTTCCTGGTCTAGTGGGTATGGGTATAGTTTATCCACCCATTGGATGACCATATTCATCTACCAAATCACTCTGCATACTGTAGTCAAGTAACTGTGCCTTTTCTTTGAATTTCCTAATAGACAGACAAGTTTGAAACAGGATTTGTAACTCTTGTATCTCAACCACCCAGTGTCAGCCCAGATCCCCCCCCCCCCCCCCTTGTTTATCTATCAAAGGCTGGTTGGGAAAGGGAATATCACTAAGAGGGTCCCTGTGGGAACCCCGGGAAGTAAGCAGCACTTGTTTACTGTGGTGACTGATGACTGAGACACCCTCTACCATCGATTCTTATTTAATGTTGATCAGGTAGCTAACATGGCTGCATTTATGGCTTATAGTTACTAAAGAAACCCTATAAGAAATCACATTCTCATCTTCTCCAGAACAACTGAGCTGATGTGACCCAAACCTGGCAGGGATAGTCTATGGTAGGTACTCTACAAACGCTGCTCATTTTGTTGCCGTGCATCAAAAAATATGGCTGCCAGAAGCATTTTTTGATTCTGATTGGTGGATTTTGAAAAATCTTCTCCTCTGAAACCACTGGGTCAAATGTTTTGAAACTTTGCATGGTTGATGACTGGGACACCCTCTACCAACGTTCCTCATTTAATGTTGATCATGTTCCAAACATGGCCACAATTGCAGCTTATAGTTACCATAGAAAACCCTATGGGAAATCACATTTTTCATTTTCTCTCTGGAACTGCTGAGCCGACGTGAACCAAACTTGGCAGGAATGGTCTATAGGAGGCCCTCTACAAACATTCTGCTTTTTGTTCCCATTGGTTGGAAAATACGGCCACCAGAGACGTTCTCTGATTCTGTTTGATGGATTTTGCAAAAATATTCTCCTCTGAAACTACAAAGTCAAATGTTTTGAAATTTCATGTGATTGAGGACTGGGCCACCTTCTACCAATGATCCTCATGTAATGTTGATGTAATGTTGCAAACATGGCCACAATTGCAGCTCATAGTTACCATGGAAAGCCCATGGGAAATCACAGTTTTATATGTAGTTCCAGGGGAGCGATTACAGGCCCTTCAGAGTCTCTAGTTAGTTTAACTTTACAAAGTCAAGATAAGCTATTGGCATCACACGTGCAGAAATCTGTGAGTCTGTTCACATTTTCTTTAGCACGGGCTACGCCCTGTAGTTCTTGTCCGATCATCACTAAATTTCATGTGCAGGTTTGAGGTCATGTCTAGATGAGAAGGGCCCCTTTTGGTCATGATCGGTCAACTGTGATGGCTGTGTGGATTCGAAACCCGAAATCCTTTAGCACAGTCTACAGGTTGTATTTATGAAGAGATTTCATTGTAACTAGGCAGGATGACTCAGTGTAATGTATAGATGAGAACGTCCAATTGTGGTTGGTCTCAGTCAGCTGTGATGGCTGCTGGGGCATGTAACCTACATTCCTTTAGCACAGTCTACAGGTGCATTTATTATGAAGGGATTTCATTCTAAATTGATAGGATGTCTCGGTATAATGTCAGATGAGACTATCCTATTTTGGCCGTGATCGGTCAACCATAACGGCTGTACTGGCATGTGAACTAGATTTGTTTAGGACATTTTACAGCTCATATTTAGGAAGCGATTTCATTGTAACTTGGTAGGATGACTCAGTATGATGTCTAGATGAGACTGTCTTATTTTTACTGCGATTGGTCAGCTGTGACCACCGCTTGGGCATGTGGCCTAGATTCCTTTAGGACAGTCTGTAGGTCATATTTTAGAAGGGATTCCATTGTAACTTGGTAGCATGACTTGGTATGATATCTAGATGAGACTGTCATCATATTTTGGTTGCAATCGGTCAACTGTGACTGCTGAGTGAACCTAGATTCATTTCCCTATTTTGTTTTAGATCAATCAATCATAAGAGAGCCATACGGGGCCCCAGGCCTCTGACCTAATTCTTCTACCACACTGTACAGGTAGTTTTTTTGGAATGATTTTATGGTAGCTTGGTAACTTTGGTTGACATACAACAACCTTGGGAGAGGGGGATGGGGTCAGATTCAAGTTTGTTCCAATCGGGTCCCTCGGTTAATATTTGGGCTTTTTATTTGGAACCCGAGGTTTAACTTAGTCTCCCCGCGGGAACCCTGGGAAGTGAAGCAGTGCCTGTTCACTGTGGTAAATAGGCTCTGTTTTACTGGTAAAATAGGACCCAGTCACCAATGCTTGGGAGGTGCAAACCCTCACTAAAATGGGCAACATGGCTTATTAACGCTCACCCTTGGTCTTGAGTTGATACTCATGTTGTGGTCATGATTAGCCATTGTCAGGTGAGCGAATAAGGCTCCTTTCGGGCCTCTTGTCTCCAATTCAACTCAAAAAACTTAATATAGATTTGTATGGGAGATTTTTGTGCATGCAACTCGTTCTACATTTTTTAACCAATTTTTATCAAACTTCTCAAACGTAATGACTAGCAAGTGAACATGTGCATATTCTAAAATGTTTTCATTTGTGGCATTAATCAGGGTATTTTCCCTGAACTTAGATTTATTCTTAGCTTTATTATGAATTTTCAAATGGCATTTTTGTGTTCAAAACACCTCATACATTATTGAGCTGATTTCGATAACACTTGTTAAACAAAGTGAACATGTGCATATTTCTAAATTTTCCATCTATGATTATTTTCAACAGGCTATCTCCCTTCTAACTATGGACTTTTAGACACTCAGCTCTTCCAACATTCTGAATTGTTTTTTTCAAGCTCAACATTTAGAGGTTTATTCTATTTAGTCGAAAAGTGGGTGTATTAATCACCTTGATTGATAGTTCCAGTTGTGCATTTTGGAATGTGTCTTTGTTCATCTTAACACCTTTAACGCATTGTTAAAGAGTATTATTACTCAATAAAATGTTTAGACTTTTGATCATTACTTATGTCCAAATGTCTGAAATTTTAAGTACTGTTACTCCAAAACAAATTCATTAGGGGGGTTTATAAAATAAATTGAGCATTTTGGGGGTGTATTTTGTCACATCTTGATCACTTACCAGATTGTTTTAGACTCACAACACTAAATGAAATCTTTATAGCTTTTTTTCATTATTCATGGAAAAACCTTTGCCAAGACCTGTCACTGTGAAACTGATTCATTACAGAGTTGATGAAAAAACTTTGTTCATTTTGGGTGCTCACCCTGTAACAGATTATTTTATATTAACAGTGCTTGACAAAATCTTTTTACCTTTGATCATTTCTAATGATCAAGTATCTAAAGGTATTATCAAGTACTGTCACTTTGAAACGGATTCATTATAGGTTTCAAATAAATAAATGGAGCATTTGGGGTACATGAAACACATAACACATTGTTTTACACTGACAAAACTTGAAAAAATCTTCAAAGCTTTCGATAATTACTAATAATCAATAAATTGCTTAAATGTTTTATCAAGTACTGTCATGGATTCAGTGTTCTGTTAATCAAAATGAGTCACAAGCCTTTCATACAAAGATCATTCAAAAAACTCTTCATTCAACACCCTTCATACAACTTCCGACTGGTGAACATATTAAGCTTAGTTGAGCTTCGAGTTTAAGACCAAAATAGCTAATTTTTAGTTTTGTCACCTGAAAGTTTCAATTTTTATTATATGTATATACATCCATGTTTTGTTTATTGTTTCGAGCTGAATGATTGACCTATAAAAATTTAAATTTAATAAAGAAAAAATTTTTCAACTTTCACATGTCCCATTCTATTAATTTATCAAAATCTTATTTAGTTTCTACAAATGCCTAACCTTTGTACATTGAAAAAACTGTTTGTTTAAAAAACCCTCCCCACCCCCATGATGCTTTTCTAGCATCATTTTATCATTTTGTTACTTGTTATCATAGAATTAGTCTGAGGATATAGGGCTTAATAGTTTGAAGCAGGCAGATTATGAGATGAATTGGATTGTTCTTCACACCTTTCACTTCCTGGTCTAGTGGGTATGGGTATAGTTTATCCACCCATTGGATGACCATATTCATCTACCAAATCACTCTGCATACTGTAGTCAAGTAACTGTGCCTTTTCTTTGAATTTCCTAATAGACAGACAAGTTTGAAACAGGATTTGTAACTCTTGTATCTCAACCACCCAGTGTCAGCCCAGATCCCCCCCCCCCCCCCCCCCCCCTTGTTTATCTATCAAAGGCTGGTTGGGAAAGGGAATATCACTAAGAGGGTCCCCGTGGGAACCCCGGGAAGTAAGCAGCACTTGTTTACTGTGGTAAACCAGTTCCGCTTTACTAGTAAAATAGGACCCAGTCACCAATGCTTGGGGTGAAAGTCCTTTAAAATGGGCAACATGTAGATCAACGATTGACTAAACTTGACTTCATCTCCATGTTGTGTCACGATTAGCCATGGTGCATAAATATGTGACGTTAACCACCAACCAACAAACAAACAAACAATCACTAAGAGGGATTTAGGGGATGTGACCCCCCCCCCCCCCCCCCCCCCCCCCAAAGTCACTGTCATACAAATGGATGCCAGTAGTACCTAATTCAGACAGTTGAGGGCATGGTTGGCATAACCAATTTGAACAACCATTATATATTCATTATATAAGATATTTCATCACAACTACTATATTTTATATATCCAAAAATAAATTTCAAAGAAGTATTGAGTTTTTAACTATAATCCTCATTGACTAATATTCCAAATATACTCTCCCAAAAAAGAAAGTGTTCATGCTAAAAAATAACACTAAAAAAAGATATATATCATTTTCATTCATGGAAATTTTATTCAATCACAGATGAATCAATTTGTGATCAACACGAGAAATTTCATTACGCTACGACGAATACTCTTGGTGCCATGGAGAGTCAAAGACACTAAGGGTCAAACACAAAAGTCACACACTCAATATCTGGTATGACCTCCGTCTGCATCGACTACAGCTGTGCATCTACTCCTCAAGGAAGCGAACAAGTTAGCATGGAAGTGTTGTGGGATGTTGTTCCATATTCTGATAAGCTGTCTTTGGAGTTCCACAAGCGTTGACGGTGCATGGGGAAGCCGTTGTAGCTGACGTTTCATTTCATCCCATACATGCTCAATGGGTGAGATATCGGGCGAATTTGCGGGCCAGGGAAGAATATCCACTTGTTGTTGCTGCAGATACTGTTGAACAACACAAGCTGCATGGGGTCGGGCGTTGTCCTGCTGTAGAACGACGCCGGGGCCGTGACTTTGCAGAAATGGGACAACAACAGGTGTAAGCACTTCATCACGATATCTGGCTGCATTGAGATTGCCATCAATAATGACCAGCTCAGTTCTGTTACAGGCAGTGATGCCACCCCACACCATGAGAGACCCTCCCCCATAACGGTTTCGCTCCACGACACATGGATCTGCGTAGCGTTCGTTTCGACGTCTGTACACTCTCTGGTGGCCATCTGATGATGAAAGATGGAAACGACATTCATCTGTGAATAAAACATGTTGCCACCAGTGTAAGGGATGCCTGAGATGTTGTCTACACCACTGCAGTCGAGCACGACGATGACGTAACGTCAAAATCGGACGAATTGCAGGTCTTCGAGGACGTAAGCCGTATTCTCTCAGCTGGTTGATTACTGTTTGAGGATGTATCCGTCTCAGGTTAGGGATGTTCCTGGCTGTCGTTGTTGCCGTTTGTTGCCGGTTCCGGAGATGGACGGCACGGATATACCGATCTTGTGCAGGGGTGGTAACTCGGGGTCTCCCGGAGCGGGGTCGGTCTCGAACATCATCATGTTGTGCATGTCGATGGACTAGCCTGTCTACAGTGTTACTGTGGCAGTTCAAATGCTGGGCAACCTCTCTGTGTGTTCTGCCAGCTCTAATCATACATACCCAGGGCAAGGAGACGTTGATTCATTGTCAATCTTGGCAAGCTAATGTGGAGTCGTTTTAACAGCAGTGCAAGTTTGAATGTGAACGATAGGAAGGCCTTACTTTAGTGTTTAAATACCCAAGGATTCACACTGCTGCATGAATTTTCAGACTCTCCACGTGCAAAACATGCCTTTTCACAAACGTGCAGCACGTCATTTAACGTTAATGCAATTTTAACGGGGAAAGCTGTTTTTGTGTTCAATATAACTTATTCATGAACAGGTTAACACTCTTTACACCTACGAAATTATTTTTTTGGAGTTTGATCAATTTCTGCAATGCACACTTTCTTTTTTGGGTGAGTATACATTATCAAGGCCTGCCCTCAATGATGACTGTGTGGTATAGACACAATCACATCAGAAAATAAAATATTGCAAGATTAAATCTGGAAAAACGTACAAAAATAGCATCTTAGATTGAATATTCTTAATTTTTTTCTTGCCACCTGGATAAAATTCTACTGTATTGGATGGAGGGAAATGGACAGGGAAATGGACAGATGTCTTCCTGATCTGATCCAATCTGATCCATATTCTCTGTTCCAATGAGGGGGTATGATGGGGTCATAAGTTATGTTTGAAGAAAACCATAAAATATGCAAGTATTGTCTTCTAGGTATGTTTAGTGAAGAGTTAAACAGTTTTGGAGAGAGCCAATCATCATCATCACAAAATCTGTCTGTACTAAGATACAGTGGCATCCACTTCATTGAATATTTCTGAATTGAATAATCCCACCATGCAAACTCCAGGAAGTGAAACCATGCTTTTTTCTCTGGTAAACAAGTTCTATTTTACAGGTAAACTAGGACCCAGTCACCAATGCTTAGGGTGGAAGTTCTCTAAAATGGGTAACATGGATGTAAACGATTAACTGAACTTGACTTTATTTCCATGTTGCGGCCGCGATTAGCCATTGCGCAGAAATATGTGACCTTAAACACCAATAAATAAATAAATAAATAAATAAATAAATAAATAAATAAATAAATAAAGTAATTAATTGAATAACCCTTTTAAGAATAAATATAACTTCCAAACACAAAACTATTGACCATACCTTAGTACAAATTTGACCTATAAATTGCACATAGGTTATGAGGTGAACTCCTGTTAATTGAATAAAAATCTTGTAATATGTCGAGAAATTATGCTGAAAACCACTTAATTGCCCATTTTTTTATACACCAGTACTTAATTGGCCTCAGTAACCTAATACAGGCTTTTGATCTATTATATCTTGTTTGACAGAATAAATGGTCAGTTTACTTCAAGAATACAGGGAAGTGATCACATACTTGTTAATTGAATACTCCTGTTAACTGAATAATTTTCATTGACAAAGTGGCTATTCAAATAACAGGGTTTGAACTGCTTACCTTTCTGCCCAGAACATTGTGATCATTAGATAACAAACAGTTTGGACAGACAAATAGAAAAACTATGAAACTCATACTTTTTGATCTGCTCTCCTTTCCATTGCAGCTATAAACATCTGCCCTCAGTCATCCAGTGTAACCATTTAATATATTTTATTCTGTTTGACAGAGCTCACTGAGCTCTGTCAAAGATGATATAGTAGACTAAATGCTTGGTTTACCTCTAGAATCACAGACGAAAGACCAAATCCTTCTTCATATCTTCATTGAATACTCCAGTTAATTGTATAATTTTCATCTTCGATATCCTCCAGAGGCATTCCAATGCTGCCTTTCTGGAGTCAGATGTCGACACACTGTTGAGCCTGCTCATGTCGCTAGGGTTCAGAGTCAACGAGAAGTCGGACCTGGTCCCTTCTCAGTCGTTTTGTCATCTGTGGATGGACTTCTGTACTCAGCTGAATATGATGGTGGTGGTTCCCCGGGCAAGGGCTGTGATTCTCTCAGCTTTTGCCCTGACTCTGTCCCAGTCCACGACAGCTCAGAGTATTCTCCGACTGCTTGGTCTCTGCAGTTCGGTGACAGATCTCATTCCTCTAGGTCGTTTGCATGTCAGACCTCTCCAAAACTTTCTGCTCAGTCGTTGGAGGCTGAATGTCGATCCTCTGGATCTGGTGCTTCAGTTACCAGAGTCCTTTCATTGTCACCTTCTCCCCTGGACGGATGTTCAGTGGATTATGCTGGGGGTTCCGTTGGACTTACCCATGTCCGATCATGTTCTGATGGCAGACACCAGCGATCTCAGATGGGATGCGACATTGGATCCTATAGGTCTTTCCCTTCACGGGGCATGGGACCAGGATCCAGCAGCTCTTCACATCAACCAGAAGGAGCTTCTTGCTCTTCTTCTGAGTTTCCAGCTGTGGATTCCCCACCTTTCGAATTGCCAGTCCTTCTGTTGTCCAACAATTAGACGGTGGTTGCTTACATTCGGAACCAGGGTGGCATGCACTCGGTTCCCATGTACGAATTGGCTCAGGATCTTCTACTGCTTGCTCAGGATGTCAACGCCGTAGTGGTGGTTCATCACATTCCCGGTCATCTGAACATCCTAGCCGACTCCCTATCCCGATGGGGCAGGGTCATTTCCACTGAGTGGATGCTCCACAGGGCAGTGTTCCAGTCGCTTTGCGATCTCTGGGGTCGTCTCCACATCGATCTCTTTGCGACTCATTGGAACCATCAGGTGGAAACTTTCGTGTCCCCATGTCCAGATCCTCTGGCTTTCGCCATGGATGCTCTGTCACTCGATTGGAACGGTCTTGTTGCCGGTTCCGATTATGCCTCAGGTTCATGCCAAGATACGAACCTGCAGTTGTTGAATCATTCTGATTGCTCCCCTGTCGCCTCAGTGGGTGTGGATCAATCAGCTCCACTCTCTGTTGGTGGCGGTTCCAGTACGTCTCCCTCTACGTCACGACCTTCTTTGCCAAGGTCACTCGAGGAGGATTCCGTAGAGGTTTTTCGAGACGAGCAGTGGAGTGCATTTCTTCTTCAAGGAGGCACTCCACCGGTTTAGCCTATGTGGCTAAGTGGAAGGTCTTCTGTCGATGGTGTGCCACTCACTCTGTTGATTATGCCAATCCTTCGATTTCACAGATTGCAGAGTTTCTGGTATATCTGTTTGATTCTCGGGGTCTCCAGCCTGTTACCATCAAAGGGTACAGGTCCATGCTTTTGGAGACCTTTTCGTATGTGGGAAGCATTGTATCGGCACTAATTCATACCTTCCAAGCTTGCTCGGCACTTTTCCTTGAAAAGGCCTAGAACTTTGCAGCTTACCCCAAGATGGAATCTTTCTTGGGTGGTGCTTTGCTTGTGGGGTGCCAATCAAACCCTTATGCCAGGTGGATATGAGTTTTCTCACATACAAGATGGCTTTTCTGATGGCTTTTGCCTCAGCCAGACGGGTTAGTGAGCTTCACGCCCTCTCGGATGACCCAGCCTTTTTCAGGAGCTCACCCAACAGTGTTACCACTGATTGCTCCTTTCTGGCCAAGAATCAGATGCCAGAAACGACTCCACCTCCTATCTGTATCAGGGCTCTTCCTTCTGCTGAGAGTAACCGCCCTTTGCTCTGTCCAGTTCGTGCAATTTGCATTTATCTCAATCGGACGTAGTTCATTAGGAAAGGCAGGAAACGATTTTTTCTGCCTCTTATTCCTGGTCGACAGAAGATCTCTCCTCAATCCATTTCTCGATGGATTTGTCTTGCTTTTCGCGCAGTTTATGCTCATCTAGCGACTGATTGTATCACCAATCATATTTCTGCCCACGAGGTGCGTGCATTGTCTACCTCTTGGGCTTATGCTAACTCTGTCAAGTTGTCGGATGTTATGCAGGTAGCCTACTGGAGAAATGCTTCTATTTTCTCCACCTTCTATCTGCATCAGTTGCAGGAGCCATTAGGCTTCTTACAAGGTCAGTTCCAGCTCTGTGCTGTTAATGTCCTTTCTGTCTGTGCATCGCACAGAACCATACGCCTCATCTCTCAATGTCTTTTACTAATGATTGTGATGCTATGGTTTGATAGGCCTAGGGACCTCTTCCTCGGTCCACGGTTCCAGTGCAATTGGGTCATGTGGGGGTTGGTTATGTGATTCCCTCCAGCCTGTTGTCTATTCAGCCTGTAGTAAACAATTGTGAGGTAGGTTGATAAGAAATTTAATTTTATAGTAAATTTCCTTTCTTATTATACCTACCACAATTGTTTACATGGAGGCCCTCCCATCTTATTCAGGTAAGAATCCTTCCTCCTCACTGATCACATAACTCCATTGTTGGCGAATTAAAAAGAATGATTCATTTGTTACTGCCTATGCACTGGTTTACCGGAAGCCGTGGATATGTACTTGGAGAAGAGCATCCCCTACTGGGTGCGTGCCCGCAGCACTCGTCCCAGTTTTGGCTTATTTTTCTTGGTGCTTTTGCACCACTTTTCTTACCCAAATCCCTTGGGGAAAGATCAAAATAGAGAGTATATTTTCCGAGTTAGGGTCTTCCACTATAGTGCAAGCCTGTAGTAAACAATTGTGGTAGGTATAATAAGAAAGGAAATTTACTATAAAATTTAAATATTTTATTTATTTATTTTTTTATTTATTTATTTACTGTGGTTTAACAACATTTTCAACACCAGGGTCACCTCGTGTCAGACAGTTTTACAGGTGGAGGAACCTGGCGTACCTGGAGAGAACCACTAAAAAGGGGTGAACAACTGTGAGACTACCCAATGTACTAATGCCGCAGAAGCAGGGTGAGCATTGGTTGAAGACAAGTGCACCATCGAAGTGCAGTATGCCTTAGTACACGTATCACCATGCCCCCACATGGGCAATTGGGATTAAGTGCCATGCCCAAGGACACAACTCGGTTATCACTTTCAGAGCTCAAACCAAGGACCTTTCGGTTTGAATTCCAATACCATAACCACTGAGCCAGACACACCCCAAGTGTATGTTCAGTTGACAGTGTTCCACTGTAATAGTGTTTACTGCTATCTCAATTCTTTCAACATGAGAGACTGCTTTTCTGGTCCAGCAACACGATATGTTATAATTTCATTAAGAGGACGGCTACTAAGTGAATGTTTGTGGTAGAAAAATTAATATTTTCAACGTGCAGCCCAAAAGCTGCACGTTGAAAATATTAATTGCTCTACCCCAAATAATGGATATGGACGCTTCCAATTTCTGCCATTTAACTGGCATGGAAGATACCACTAGTGTTCAAATGGTTAATATGAAGCGAAATATAATGCTTTGATCCTAGTAAAAGTATTTTTCTGTAGCACCCTAACAGTGGCTTTCAGCTCTGAAACAGTTTTGTTAAGCTGTCTCATTGATATTGTACATTTTGTCAGCTGTTTTTGTTTTCAGAGAAATTAAGTACTCATTGAAAATAACAGTCCCCAGATGTACCCTCATTTTCAATAATTAATATAAGCAGCTTAAATGTTGAAGAAAAAGACTATCTTATACTTGAAGGGAATTTAATATTGATTAATGAATGAGTGAATTGTGTGTTGAGTCTACTTGAGGAATTTGTATATCAGGTTGTTGATGCACTTGAACATTCTAATCAATATGTTCCTTCACGTTTGAATAATGACAAGTGTGTTGATTTTGTGGATAACAGAAGGATAGCAATCCATACCTTGATTTTTTTTTTTAGTGCATTGTATGTTTTATCCTTTTTTAAAAAAAATGATGTGTTTTCAACAAAACATTATGTTTGCCCTGCTGTTGAATTGTCTCTTTTGATGAACTAACAATATCAGGTTATTCGTTAACCATTCCAAAAACCTTGTAAATAGCTTTGTGTTTGTTTCTTGTAGCAAACTAGTTCTACTTTATTAATTCAGATTATTACAAGTCAGTTGCCCTGAAATGTAAACAAAAAAAACCTTCATAAATTTTATTACTCACATAACCAGTTATAACCCCAAAAACAGAGAGCCCTTATTGAGATATCTCTTAATTGAATAACCCTGTCACTTGAATATAATGTCCAAACCATTTATCATACCATCAGTACAATTTTTGCCTTTTAATTCTGTACAGATTATAGAGAAAACTCATGTTAATTGCATATAAAAAAAATTTATACCATGCTCACCTATGTTACTACTTGTTAAAAGCCTGTATGTTTATTTTAGCTTTTAGCCACACTATTGGTGTAAAGCTTCTACTGCGGTTAAAAAAAAATGTATACCTATAGTAGGAAGTACATCCAACTTCACCTTTGACATGACCCAATTTGACGACTTTGATACAGTCACACTTCGTGATGTTTCATTCAAACATACATTTTGCGGTTCTATCTACTATGTGCAATGACTTATTAAGTTTAAAATACCTACAATTAAATATTTAAAATGAAATTTAAGAATTGTTATAATAAATTGACCGAAAAAGCAAGATAAATTCAATGAACTTTGATGATGTGTCTAACTGTCAATCAAGCATTCATGTGCAGCTGGTAGTACTGCCCACCGGTGCAGATGTAAACAAAACAAATCCATGTGTTTGCAATAGAAGCATCATTTTTTCCCTATTTCAAGTGACAAAGTCAATTATTTATTAAGAGCATGGTATAAATAAAACAAATAGGTATCGTGGCCGGTAATCCTATTTAAACCACTCATAGAATAAGGGTTTTAACCACTCTAGAATAAGGGTTTTAACCACTCAGCAGAGCCTCATAGTTAAAACCCTTATCCTACTCATGGTTTAAATCTGATTACCGGCTCTAGTACCTATTCTATATGTTAAAGGTCAATAAATTACTCTTGACAGTTACATAATTCCCTTTGTTTTCCCTTCAGTGCATCCATTACAGGCATTTAATCTGTTAGAGCTTGTTTGGCTATAACAGAATAAATGCTCAGTTTATCTCAAGAATACAGGAAAATGACCAATTCTCGTAAATTGAATACTCCCGCAAATTGAATAATTTTCGTTAGCAAAGCAGTTATTCAATTAACATGGTTCCACTGTATCTCAAA
The DNA here is from genome assembly GCA_031216915.1 of Pictodentalium vernedei. Classification (NCBI taxonomy): domain Eukaryota; kingdom Metazoa; phylum Mollusca; class Scaphopoda; order Dentaliida; family Dentaliidae; genus Pictodentalium; species Pictodentalium vernedei. The sequence goes on from CM062297.1 coordinate 746,578,698, forward strand.
ATTCTAAAAATGTCAGCATTCAACTTTCTTCTCTATTACGAATTGCATTCAAGAATACAGATTGTCAAACATTTTGGGTTGATTAACTTAATGAACTTAATGAATAAAACATTCATTTTCAAACAGACCTTCTGGAAAATGTTTTTCCAGTGTGTTCAGCACAAAAGTCACTGAAGTTCTTATTTATTTGTTAAATTATTGCTTCAAAATTCTACACACCTGACAGGGTTCTGCCAGAAGTATTGTAATTCTGGACAAAAGATAGTTAAATACCTCCTCTAAGAAGCTTAATGGTGTTAAATGTGACATTGGAGAGTTTTAGTGGTGGTTGAAAGAGGCTTTTTTTGTCCAAAGTGGTTGACGAAAATTAAATAGTGCCAAACACACCAGACCTCTGCTCACTACTGCAGGCAGAACCCTGACCTCATGAGAGCCTTAATTGAGACGGGCATGTTAGTTAAATTTAGTAAAAGTTGAGACCCCATTTTTCCAGCAATCCAGAAGTCCCTTGACTGTATTGTGCACTATTTTGAAGTAATAGTACACTGAGTAATTGAACTTTTGTTCCTGTGAAACTGCACCATTCACATAACTCAATTCCTGTAGAAAAACAGCATGCCCAACTCTGTAAATTCTAAGTTAGTAAACAGAGATCATTAACATCATTCCTAACCTCTACTGCCATACATGTACATGTAGTAAGGGAAATATACTACTCAAAGTTTGCTGAGCACCAAGTATATCCAACTACCTGTTTTACGTTTTAGTTGAAATATTGTAATGAAAAGTGTATATATTTTTTATTTGATTATATCTTTAATGATTTAAGCACAGAAATTAAGATTTTTTGTGTTTGACATTATTTTTTAGCTTTTGATTACGATAACCATGGAAAATGGATATTATTGGTAAAAGAGGAAACTTTTCAATTTGCTAAAAAGTTGACAGAGCGAACTGGTATGGGTTCAATATCGAGTACGAGACACATTATGGTTAATTACAGCTTGACAATGCCTTCTCATGCTCCCAATCAGGTTCCTGGTGGTCCTTTGTGGGATGTTGTTCCATTCTTGGACCAGCATGGCACCAAGTTCCTGGACACTTCTTGGCTGGACTGGATGGGCTGAAATTGCAAGCTGCAACTCATTCCAGACCTGTTCGATTGGATTGAGGTCAGGGGATCTTGCTGCCCAGTCCATATGCTCAATCCCCTCCCTCTGTCGGTACTCCCTGACAGCATGGGCAACATGATGGCATTATCGTCCACCAGAATGAATCTATCACCCACTGCACCTGCATACAATCTGATGTGGACATCCAAGATCTGATCAATATACTGCTGTGCAGTCAATGTACCACATTCAAGGACACAGAGCTCTGTACGTCCATCCCTGCTGATGCTGCCCCAGACCATGATTGACCCTCCACCATAGCGGTCATGCTCAGCAATGTTGGCTGCATGGAATCGCTCTCCTGGTCTTCTCCATGCCTAAAATGCCTATCTGTGTGGTCTAGGCAGTACCTTGACTCATCTGCAAAAAGGACAGGTCGCCAATCTTCTCTGGTCCATGACCCATTCATATCGAGCCTGGCGGTGGTTCTAGGACAGCGGAATGCGAATACATGGTCTTTTCGATCGGAGACCACCTTCGTGCAACCTTGCCCGGATAGTCTGCATCGAAACATTTACCCCGGATGCATTCTGAAGGTCACTGCAAAGCTGGGTTGCTGTGACAAAGCTGTTCCTACGGGCCTGAATGATCAAAAAATGGTCTTTAGCTGCAGATGTTGCCCTGTATCTGCCATCACCATGCCATCTTACTGGTGTTCCATACTGCTGAAATCTTGCCCAGGCTCTGGTGATCACCGTATGGTGCACACCAAGGGCCTACAGCCCACCACATCCCTACAGCCCACACATTTCTGCTTCAGACAAATGTCTTCTTACATTTGCATTTGCCATATTCAATCATTAAATCACAAGGGTTTGTGTTGAAATGAAGATTGAATACCCTACACATGCCATGTACATGTAGACAGTACACAAAAACATCATGAAAATCAAGGGGTACATACTTTCCATGACTGTCACGAAAAGTCTGCCTGTCAAGAGAATTAATGTAAACACTGGGGACCATCTCAATACATTCCTCAATCATATCCACCAAAATTGTCGCAAATATGTCACAAGCAAATTTCACAATGATGTGTCAAATATTTAGTGCTTAGCAAACTTTGAGTAGAATATATATTAAAATCGGACTTCATATACAGAATGAAAAGAGTGGATTACTACTTAATCGAAGCCCCTGTATATTCGCCACTTGAAAAGTATTTATAAATGTTCATAACAGCACAAGAAACACTTTCAAACTTCCATCACATGCACCTGGTGGTCCATGTGATGGAAGTTTGTAAGTGCTTCTTGTGTTTTGTCCTCAGAAAATGTAAATAATTACTAAGTGCAAAATCTGTCCCAGAGCGATTTCATGGTAATCCACCCTCCACACATTGTAGTCTCAATATTCTCTTTCTGTTTGATCGTTTCAGTTTGTGATTTCACTACCGACCTCCCTGATAGCGCAATACATTTTGCATTGCACAGCACAAACTCTCTTGTGTATTTCAGACTACTACTACTACTCTGCAGTAAAAAGCGCATTAACTGACTCACATTTTCTGTGCTAATTGTGACAGTACCTCTAGTTTCAGCTGTACAATGGTGTTGAGGAACTATATGCATTTGTGTTTGTCATCTAACCCTTTACCCAACAGAAATACATGCGAAGAATGACATTTGCAAGAACAGTTTTTCAAAAACTAATATTTTTCATTTTTGGTCTCAAAAACAGCTTATGAAGAAAATGAAAAAGTATGTAAATTTGAAAAAAGATTTTTGTGAACAGCACTGGCCAGTTTTAGCTGCTACCAGAAGCAGACTGGTCAATTGGGAGACTTCCAGATAGGCTGGTGCCCAGTCTCACCTCCAACCCAAATTTTTCTTTAGGTAGCCTTGAAGCTGTTGTTTCATTCGCAAATGTGATCATTAGCTCAACTTTGGCAAAGCCAAATTTGAGGTATTGCCATGGTCCATCGTCCGTCCGTCGCGCCGTAAACACGACTCGGGCTAGAGGCCGTATTTATGAACCGATCTTTACGAAACTTCTTGGGTACCTTTGTTATCACCGTGAGACGAGAAAGAGTGTTTTGGGGTGCGGTCCAAAATTTGAGACGGCCGCTGGCAGCCATTTTGTACCAAAATTAGGTGCAATCCGATTTTTGCACAGAACTTCCATATGAAAGCTCCGATTTGAATAATTTTTTTGTATGAATGTTTAGTACCATGGGATACATCACATATAATATGTTTTTCTTTTCTCGTGCGTAAATTATGCAAATTAGACTAACTTGGATTTATTTAGTGTTACTTTCAGCACTGTAAGTGCAAATGTCAATACGGCTCGGGCTAGAGGCCGTATTTATGAACCGATCTTTACAAAACTTCTTGGGTACCTTCGTTATTACCGTGGGAGGAGAACGAGTGTTTTTGGGTCCGGTCTGAAATTCAAGATGGATGCTGGTGGCCATTTTGTACAGAATTAGGTGCAATCAGATTTTTGCGCAGAACTTCCATATGAAAGCGCTGATTTGAATAATTTTCTGTGTGAATGTTTAGTACCATGGGATACATCACATATAATGCGGGTTTTTTTCTCGTGCATAAATTATGCCAATTAGACTAACTTTGATCTATTTAATGTTACTTTCAGCACTGTAACTGCAAATGCCAATACGGCTCGGGCCAGAGGCCGTATTTATGAACCGATCTTTACGAAACTTCTTGAGCACCTCTGTTATCACCTTGGGACGAGAACGAGTGTTTTGGGGTGCAGTCCAAAATTCAAGATGGCTGCCAGTGGCCATTTTGTACCAAAATTGGTGCAATCAGTTTTTTGTACAGAACTTTTGTATGAAAGTTCTGATTTGAATAAATTTTTGTATGAATGTTTAGTAACATGAAATACATCACATATAATACAGATTTTTTTCTTGTGCAAAAATTATGCAAATTAGATGAACTTTGATTTATTCACTGCTAATTATACACAGTAAGTGCACATGTCAATATGGCTCGGGCTAGAGTCTGTATTTATGAACCGATCTTCACGAAACTTCTTGGGTACCTTTGTTATCACCTTGGGATGAGAATGAGTGTTTCTGGGTGCAGTCCAAAATTCAACATGGCTGCCAGTGGCCATTTTGTACTGAAATTAGGTCCAATCAGTTTTTTGTACACAACTTCTATATGGCTCAGGCTAGAGGCCGTATTTATGAACCGATCTTTACGAAACGTCTTGGGTACCTTTGTTATCACCATGGGACCAGAACAAGTGTTTTTGGATGTGGTCCAAAATTCAAGATGGCCTCCAGCAACCTTTTTGTACCAAAATTCGTGCAATCAGTTTTTTGGACAGAACTTCTGTATGAAAGTTCTGATGTGAATAAATTTTTGTAGGAATATTTAGTAACATGGAATACATCACTTAAAATGCAGGTTTTTTTCTCGTGCAGAAATTATGCAAATTAGATGAAATTTGATTTGTTCAGTGCTACTTATACACAGTAAGTGCACATGTCAATACGGCTCGGGCTAGAGTCTGTATTTATGAACTGATTTTCAAGAAACTTCTTGGGGTACCTTTGTTATCATTTTGTGACAGGAACGAGTGTTTTTGGGTGCCTTTGTTATCACTGTGCTATAAGAAGAAATATTTTTGTGTTCAGTCAGACCCACTATGGGACTCAAAGATTTCTTTTCTAGTTTAGCATCTAACTGTCATCCCACCTTTACAATACTACCTACACATTTGTTACAGGCTACCGTCAGCATTTATGTACAGACCGTTACAATACTTTACATGTACTTTTGTTATCAGGTCATTACCTAGATGTTTGTCATTGCTGTGTCACATACTATACATGTACATGTCTTAAACAAGATGAGCTACAGTGTCATTGACACTTTCATTTTATTCAGTGCTACTTATACACAGGAAGTACACATGTCAATACGGCTTGGGCTGGGGGCTGTATTTATGAATCAATCTTCACAAAACTTTTTGGGTACCTTTATTATCACCTTGGGACAAGAACGGGTGTTTTTGGGTGCAGTCCAAAATTCAAGATGGCTGCCGGCACCCATTTTGTACCGAAATTATTTGTACAGAATTTTTTGTACAGAACTTCTATATGAAGGTTCTGATTTGAATCAATTTTTTGAAAGAATGTTTAGTAACATGAAATACATCACTTATAATACAGGTTTTTTTCTCATGCAGAAATTGTGCAAATTAAATGAACTTTGATTTATTCAGTGCTACTAATACACAGTAAGTGCACATGTCAATATGGCTCGGGCTAGAGGCGGTATTTATGAACAGATCTTCACAAAATTTCTTGGGTACCTTTGTTATCACCTTGGGATGAGAACGAGTGTTTTTGGGTGTGGTCTGAAATTCAAGATGGCTGCCAGTGGCTATTTTATACTGAAATTATGTGCAATCAGTTTTTTGTACAGAACTTCTATCTGAAGGTTCTGATTTGAATAAATGTTTGTGTGAATGTTTAGTAACATGGAATACATCACATATAATACGGTTTTTTTTCTCGTGCATAAATTATGCAAATTACTTTACCTGAACATTTGTTGTTTACAGTACGTTACATATACCTTTGTTATCAGGTCATTACCTAGATGCATGTCATTGCTGTGTCACATGCTATACATGTACATGTCTTCCACAAGTTGAGCTACAGTGTCATTGACACTTTCATTTTGTTCTAGGGACAACTTGCTGGGGCAGTTTTCCAAAATTGGGTCATATGGAAGAAGCTTGTGATCTAATTATTTAGTTGACAGAAACTTCAATTCCATTTTTGGGCTGGGAACCATCAAATGGGGCCTTTTTCAATCTAAAATTGAGCTAGTTACAATTTGAATTCAGACCGACTGGCCCAGTGTTTGGGTGAGTTTACCCAATGTTGAGAGTAGACTTGTCATCAGTTGGACAGTCGGTCAGAAATTTTCCCAGCCAAGTCTAGGAAGGGTGGGGGTTGTGGGGGAGGGGGGGTGGGGACAGTACAGCTCTGATTGCTTTGTTAGGTTAAGGTTAATAAAATAAATATTGATCTGGAATGCAAGTTGAAGATAAGGTGTGCATGAAGAGTATGTACATAGTGTTATTGCGCTCATTTATATGTGTTGTATCACAGATATTTTGGAGGAGAAGAATCTTAATAGATTAAAGTCTACTATATTTTCCACTCATTGAACTTTTATTGCAGCATTGTGTACAAAATTTCTAACTGACAAGAATTGATTATTCATAAAGGAAGACTTTTCTAAAGAACTTCATTGCTATCCCAGATAGTTCAAATGGACACTTCCCAGATAGACAATCCCCAGATAGACGTGTCCCAGATGGACAAATCCCAGATAGACATGTCCCAGGTGGACCATTCCCAGTTAGATGCCAGGTTTCTTTGAAACGGAATCACCTAAAATAGACACTATATGCGGGAAATGAGCCCAAACAACACTAATTTGTGCTTTCTCAAAATCATTGATTATTCTTTCTGGGTTGAGGACCAACTCCAGATCACTAACACATGTAGCAAGCATAGTGTGATAAGTGTCATGCTGCATGCTAGAGAGGATGCATTAAATGTGCGGTACTACATGTACATGTGCCTTGTATAGTCCATGTGTTGTGAATAACTGTCAATATTCTTGGTACATATTTGAATGTTCCATCCATGAAAAGTGTTTTAGATGCTGCCAGATGTTGAAGGTTTGACTGGGTAGAAAATATAATCACATTTTTTTCTTAATGCAGGTGAAAGTTATCTCCTGAATTTGTTTGGCTCCACTTACCACTGAGATCAATTGGGTCTTGACCCTCTGGTATTGGTGGCATGACTTGTAACTACCTTGCTCTGTCCTGTCTGATCATTCAAATCCATTGGGTTGTAGAAAGTCTATGGATGAATTAACAGCTTTAGAAGTACAAACCTGTTCAAACAGGAATCTAAAATAAATATATGGGGGAGCACGGTGGCGCAGTGGTAGACTGTTGGACTTCTATACTAGAGGTCCCGTTTTCGATCCCCGTCCGAGACGACCTGCGTTCTGTCCTTGGGCAAAGCATTTTATCCCAGTTGCCTACATGGGGGCACGAGGATGCCATGTACTAAGGCGTACTGCACATCGATAGTGCACATGTCTTCAACCGCTGTAACCCTGCTTGAGCAGAGCTTGAACAAAGTTAGAATGTTGATGAGCTGACAACTGCTTGTCGATGCTCGGTGGTTCTCTCCGGGGACTCCAGCTTCCTCCACCCATAAAACTGTCATGGTCACGATTAGCCATTGTGCATAAGTATGTGACCTTAAACACCAATAAATCAATAAATAAATATAAAATAAATTTATAGTTTACAAAGTGGATGAAAATTCATTAAAAACAAATGTCTATTTAGATGTGACTATATCATGTTGTGTCTAAATAGGAAGTGTCTGTATTATATGGCTACTATCTGGGAAGCGTCCACTGGGAACTCCTCTATCTGGGAAGTGTCCATCTGGGAAAACATCTATCTGGAACACGCCTCTTTGGGAATCTTCCATCTGGAACATGACTATCTGGGAAATGTTTGACAGGGAATGTCTGCAATGTATCTCTGAAACGTCGGTTGGTTGGTGGGTCGGACAGATGGACTCATCTGTCTGGGATGTTATATGCACACCAACATGTTCGATTTCATAAAGATAGATACCTAACTGTATGTACATGTATCTTTACCTTTGAAAGCAAATGCTTTTATATGATAGGCTTTTGAAAATGTTATTGTTTGAGGGAAAGCTAGACTCTGTGAATGTTCTTTTGATAATCCACCCGTCACCTATTGTTTCATAGCCATTGTCATAGATATACTTTTCTGGTGGTGGGGCAAGACCTGCAAAGTTTGACAGCCATACTCAGTTTTACCACTCGCACATGCCACACGTGATACTGCATTCATTGCTAATTTTTGTTTTGAAATTTTATGGCTACAGCCCCATTAATTAAATAACAGTGTTTCTTCACCAAACAAGAAAAATGTTTGAAAAATGGATGTTTAAAAGATGCAATATCTTTTGTTTTAACAGGCAATCTTCTCTGTCCATTTCATCTTTATCCTCACAAACAAGAATTGGGGGTTCCTCAGGGTAGTATTTTATCAGTTACCCTTTTTTCGGTAAAAATTAATAGTATCATCGATGCAATTGAGAATATGGTAGATTCTTCATTGTATGTCGATGACTTTTTAATCTGCTATAGCAGCAAAAAGATGAATGCTATACAGCGCAAACTTCAGTTGTGTTTAAATAGGATTAAAAAATGGGCCACAGAACATGGTTTTAAATTTTCAAAGTCAAAAATGAATTGTGTTCACTTTTGTAAGCTTCGGAAACATCACCTCGATCCGGAGTTAAAAATCGATGGGAGTCCTATTAAAGTTGTTAAGGAAATGAAATTCTTTGGTTTGTTGTTTGACAACAAACTGAATTTCACTTCCCACATAAAACAACTAAAAGTTAAATGTAAGAGAGCACTGAACCTACTGAAGGTTGTTGGTAGCACTGATTGGGGTGCTGACAAAAAACTTTACTCCATCTGTCTAGATCACTTGTTCGATCAAATTAGATTACAGTTGTATAGTTTATGGTTCTGCAAGGAAGTCATATCTCAAACCACTTGATGCAATTCACAATAGTGGTATTATAATTAGTCTAGGGGCTTTTCGAACATCCCCATTAGATTCGATGCTTGTTGAAGCAGAGGAGCCTTCCCTTGAGAAGAGCAGAATTAAATTGTCTCTCCAGTATGTATCTGAACTTTTGGCCAATCCTTCAAATCCTGCTTATAACTGTGTTTCAGACCCTCAAAATATTGAATTTTTTAACTGTCACCAGAAAATTATTCCTCCATTGGGAATTAGAATTAAACCCCACATGGAGTCCACCAAAATTGATTTTGATTCTATAAAAGAAAACCGTAAAACACATATTCCTCCTTGGCATCTTAAAAAACCTACAGTTATTTTGGACCTTGCTTCTACCAAAAAATCTGTTACCAATTCCTTGCAGTTTAAACAAAAATATGCCGAAATAAAGTCCAAGTATAGTGCATATACGAGGATCTATACAGATGGATCTAAAGATGGTGACAAAAGTATCATCAGCTGCTGTTACTGGTGATCATATCACCTCAATCAGAATACCGAATAAGAGTTCTATTTTCACAGTTGAAGTTAAAGCTTTAAAACTTGTGCTTGAACACATCGAGAATGTACAGGAAAAGAAGTCGATTATCTTTTCTGACTCTCTTTCCTCTTTACTTGCTTTACTCAACCCCAAGTTGAAGAACCCTCTCATTTTGGAGCTTTGTGAGAAGTTAACAACTCTCATGTCTGACCAATATGATGTCGTGTTTTGCTGGTTACCCGGACATGTAGGTATCGCAGAGCAGACAGTGCAGCAAAACAGGCTTTAACCAAGCCTCTCACTGATTTTAAGATTCCATTCAGTGATTTCAAGCCTCATATCAGTAGTTACATTAAATCTATGTCGCAGGCAGATTGGGATGGGGTAACTAATAAGAAAGTCCATCACTTCCTACCACTTATTTTCGACCATTACTTGCCTTGAAACCTTTGTAGAAAAGATCATGTAGTTTTGAAACAATGTCATATTGCTCATACAAGACTAACACATTCCTTTTTGTTAGAGGGTAAGATACGACCAGATTGTGGTATCTGCCAGCAGGTGTTGTCAGTGGAGCCCATTCTTTTACATTGTACTGATTTTAATCATGTTAGAGGGCAGTATTTTACTGTTGGATCTTTTAAGAGATTTATTTTATCTTACCAGCCCATAAAAAGTTATCACATTTTTGAAAGAAATCAACCTGTTGAATAAATTTTAAGCTGTTTTTATTCTTTTTAATTCTCATCCATCATTTATATCTGTATTACAGGTTGAATTACACGACTATTTTGAACAACTACACACTCATTTTCTCATTAATGTGTTCACTCCTCACTTTTATTCCGCATGTTTCGTATTTCATCGTCTCATTTTTAACTGCTACGTTGAAAATAATGATATTTTTTACAATTAATTCTTTCATCACCATGATATAGCCTTAGTTGCTGATGTGGCATAAAGCACCAATAAATAAATAAATAAATTTCATCTTTATATATATACAGACAACAGGGCTACAGACCTTTCTCACAATTCTGCAAATTATCAAATAAGTTATCAGCAGAAATGGTATCTACACCCCTGACAGTAGAAGTATTTTGTTTGAACCTGATCAGTTCATATTTTTGTTTTTAGCATGTTATAGGAGACTGTGGGTGTTCCCAATTTATATGACATACCAGATGATGGATTTGTCAGATTTGTTTTTGTAACGTTATTGTAAAAGAGTTTTTGTTAGGCCATTTAATCATATTGATTGATAGTGTTGTTTGATTGAGTATCATCACCTGACACAGTATAGATGCGAGGAGTACCATGCATACAATTATAGTGAAATCATTCCGTCAGCTAAATTTATTAAAAAAATAGGGATATTCTATTACTAAAAATGAATTACCTCCTCCTTGATTACATGTTAATAATCCACCTTTTGATTAAAGGTTAAGTTTACAAGTGTTTAATTTATTATATCTCACCTGGAGCTTAGCCTTTGAGATCTGTCAACTGGATCTAACAAATTAATTTGTCAACCCTTTTCTTGACACATCCTGGCCTGCCATTTGAAAATTACAGGAGAGCGATTAATGCCCTCTTTGGAAAAGGTTCATCAGGGCGACTTCCCCCATAGTATAACCAGTCACTCTGTACCATAGGTTTTTCTTTAATACTGTATTCTGGGAGTTTTCTAAAGTACTGTATTTAACTTTGACAAACTTTATGGTCACAGAACAGTTAATAACAGGTACTTTAACAAACAATCAAGAAGATGTGGGCAAGTGGCAGTATTTGCTAGTTTAGGTTTCAGCCAAACCTTGGCTGTAAATCACTGCTAAGCCACTAATTTCACAGAATGTGGTGTGTAATGAAGATTCTAGACGATTACCCCAACCCTAAAGATTAAAAGAAACTGTTCATTAAATTTATTGTGTGAACAGGTTTTCTAGAATCCTCAAGTTTTTGAAGATTTTTCAAGGTTGGCATTTGCAGCTGTCCATAAAGCACATAAATTGTTTAACCAGTCCCTTATACTTGGACTATACATTCTCTTATCAATGTAAGTTTCATATGATTTTTAATTCAACATGACAACGTCAGTGAGCGTGTGGCTCAGTGGTAGACTGTTGGACTTCTATGCTCGAAGTCCCAAGTTTGATCCCCGTCCAGGACGACCTGCATTGTGTCCTTGGGCAAGGCACTTTATCCCAGTTGCCTACATGGGGGCACAATGACGCCGTGTACTAAGGCCTATTGCACGTCGATGGTGCACATGCCTTCAGCCGCTGTAACCTTGCTTGAGTGGAGCTTGAACAGAGGTAGAATGTTGAGGAACTGATGGTTACTCGTCATTGCTCAGTGGTTTTCTCTGTCACTATTAGCCAATGTGCATAAGTATGTGACTTTAAACCCCAATAAATAAATGAATAATGACAACGTCAAGTAAGAGCTTTTGGGATGGGATGTGATCCATCAGTCCATCCATCCAACCATCTGTCCGACCCACCGACCATCCGACCATCCGACCATCTGACCAAACAAATCAGGTTTATGTGCCAAGTTGTTTGGTACACAGCACTGTTATGTAGGTAGTCTGATTTATGTGACTAGCCACAAAAGGTTGAACTAACAAATGGTGTTTATGTGTCTAAGAAAGTGGGTTAGGTGGCTAAAATGTTTTTTTATGTGACTAAAATGGTTTATGTGACTAAAAAGTGACAAAAAGTGGGTATTGTATTTTCAGGGATTTTATGTTAGGGCAAGGGTTAGGGTTAGGTTAGGGTCAGTTAGTCAGTAAGCTGAAAGAGTTAGGGTTTTCTACCAACCAGAAATTAGACTTAAAAAAGAATTTTTTCTGGATGTCCATGCATTTTAAATTTCTCAAATATTTTGGCCACATAAACACTGATTTTAGGCATGTCCATCCTCCATCCATCCACAATTTCTTTAGTACACCCTACCCCCCATGGGAACCCCTGGAAGTGAAGTAGTGCTTATTTACTGTGGTAAACAAGCTCTTTTTCACTGGTAAAATCGGATCCAGTCACTAATGCTTGGGGTGCAAGTCCTCTAAAATGGCAACATGGGGGTATAAACGATTGACTGACTGACTTCATCTCCATGTTGTGGTCATGATTAGCTGTTGTGCAAAAGTATGTGACCTTAAACACCAATAAATAAATAGTACACCCTACAGCCCGCAGTTCTCTCCCAAGCAATTTCAAATTTCATATGTAGCTTTGGTGTGATGTCTAGATGGGAGCTATCAAATTTTTCTGAATTTTGTGGAAAAACATGGCTGCTCATAAATTGTCAACAATTCCATTGGCACATCCTACACGCCACATCTCTCTCCCGATCTTTTTCAAATTTTATATGTAGCTTTGGTGTGATGTCCAGATGGGAGCTATTAAATTTTTCTGAATTTTGTTAAAAAAACATGGCTGGCAGCAGCCATCTTGGATTTGAATATAAATTGTCCACCGTACAGGCTGAGTCTCTTACCCGATCTGTCAAAAATTTCGTATGTGGCTTTGAAGCTATGTCTAGATGGGAGCTATCAAATTTTTCCAAATTTCATTAAAAAACATGGCCACCAGTGGCCATCTCAGATTTGGCATATAAATTATCAACAATCCCATTAGCACACCCTATAGGCCACACTCCTCACCCCATCTTCTCAGAATTTCATATGTAGCTTTGGTGTGATGTCTAGATGGAAGATATCAACTTTTTGAGAATTTCGTTAAAAAATATGGCCGCCAGCAGCCATCTTGGGTTTGGCATTTGAATTGTCAACAATTCAAACTGAACACTCTACAGGCTGCATCTCTCACCCAATCTTTTCCAAATTTCATATATAGTTTGGGTGTGATGTCTAAATGAGAGATATTAAATATTTCTGAATTTCGTTGAAAAACATGACCACCAGTGGCCATCTTGGATTTGCATATAAATTGTCAACAATCCCATTAGCACACCCTACAGGCCTCATCCCTCACCCCATCTTTTTAGCTCACCTGACTGAAAGTCAGGGTGAGCTATTGTGATCACTCACCGTCCGTCGTCTGTTGTCCGTCGTCTGGCGTCTGTCGTCCATGTACATGGTGTTTGTGTCTTCTCCTCCTAAACTGCTTAACCAATTTAAGTGAAATTTGAGCTGGTTGTTTGTTATGACATCACATTTTGATTTTGTTCAAATCAAGTTAACCTGCCCCTCGGTAGGGCTATGCCCACAAAGTGTGCCTAAATCTTTAAAAATCTTCTCATATGAACCAGCCGTAGGAGAGACTTGATATTTGGTGTGCAGCTTCCTTTTGAGGTGTAGACTCAGATTTGTTCAAGAGAAGTTTGTGGGCCTATATTTGCCATCGTTATGGGAGGGGCAAGAATTTTCACCCCACCCAAAAATTCTATTTTCCAAACCAAGAGGCTGATTTGAACCAAATTTGATATGAGGGCTTATTGGGTCATAAGTACTTAATTTATGCCAATAAAGTTTTCCCATCACCCCATGGCAACCGCAGGAGCTAAAAATAGAAAAAAATTAAAACACCCATATCTCCAAAACTAAATGGCACTGAGAATTCTTATTTGGTGTGAAGCTTCCTTAGGACCCACAGAATGGAATGGTAAAAAAAAACTGCTATCGGTTTTATCATAGGGTACCTTTTTAGGACATACATATAACATCTTTGGAAGATAGTTTCATAGGTTTATTGAAACCAAATCCCTGGGTCTATATTTGGGCTCTCTATGGGAGCCCAGATGTTTAAATTAGTGCAGTATGAGGAATATTCTTTAAAAATCTTCTTCTTCAGATCCACCAATCAAAATCTTTTGATATTTGGTATGCAGCATCCTTGGTGGTTGAGATTCAAGTTTGTTCAAGCCAAGTCCCAGTGTTCATATTTGAGCTCACTGTGGGAGCCTGGATTATAACTTAATTCAAAATGAGGAATTCTCTTTAAAAATCGTCTTCTTCAGATCCAGCAGTTGGAATCTTTTGATATTGGGTTTGCAGCATGCTTGGGGGGGGGGGGGGGGGGGGGGGGGGGGGGGGGGGGGGGTGAGATTCATGTGTGTTCAAGCCAAGTCCCTGGGTTCTTATTTGGGCTCCCTGTGGGAGCCCAAATTATAACTTAGTTAAATATGAGGAATATTAAAAAATCTTCTTCACATCCACCAGTCAGAATCTTTTACTATTTATACCCCCACCCCTTTAAAAAGGTGGGGGTGGGGGGTATATAGTAATCACTTTGTCCATTCATCCTTTTGTCCGTCCGTTCATCCGTCCATCGATTCTTCCAGCCGTCTGTCCATCACACTCGTTTCCGGGCAATAATTTTTGTACCATTGGTCGCACAGTACTCATACTTCACAGGTAGGCTGCTTAATGGGACGATGATTGGGATTGCTCTTGGGATCTGTAGGTCAAAGGTCAAGGTCACTGTTACTATAAATAGAATTTTTGGTTTCCAGGCAATAACTTTAGTTTTCTTTTGTGTACGAAGCTATAACTTCATATTGTGGTAGTATTTGAGATGTCTATCATTGGGATTGCATTTGGGGTCAATAGGTCAAAGGTCAAGGTCACCATTACTATAAATAGATTTTTGGTTTCCGTGCAATAACTTTAGTTTTCTTTTGTGTACGAAGCTATAACTTCATACTATGGTTGTATTTGAGATGTCGACCATTGGAATTGCATTTGGGTCAACAGGTCAAAGGCCAAGGTCACCAGTACTATAAATAGATTTTTGGTTTCCGTGCAATAACTTTGGTTTTCTTTTGTATACGAAGCTGTAACTTCATACTGTGGTTGCATTTGAGATGTTGATCGATGGGATTGCACTTGGGGTCAATAGGTCAAAGTCAAGGTCACTGTTACTGTAAATAGATTTTTGGTTTCCATGCAATAACTTTATAGTTTTCTTTTGTGCAGGAAGCTGTCACTTCATTGTCTCCCCCCAAAAAATTTTTTCAGAGACTTTTGTAATGAGTGATGTCCGTCCATCCGAGATGTCCCGTCCATGCATTGAGACATCCATCCATCCGTCCGTCTGTCCGACCATCCTAAAACGGTTTGGCGTCCAAATTTTAACGTGAGTTTGGCTGAAGTGATCATAACCAAATTTGGTATATGGCTTACTTAGGAGGTAATGCAGATTAAGTTTGAAAATGGACATGGTCCATTTATTTTCACCAGAGTTATGGTCCCTTTTCAACTTTAGAAACATGTCTTTTTTATTGTCTGAATTTTAACTTGAGTTTGGGTGAATTGATTGCAACCAAGTTTGAGAAACATCTTACTGAGGAGGAAATAAATCACCTTCAGATGGCTAAACGGCAAAAGGGGGGTATTTCTTGTGAGCCCCTGCTCACTTTGTTTTAATTGGTATACAGTATCCTAAGGGAGGTGAGATATAAGTTTGTTAAAACCAAGTCCCTGAGTTCATATTTGGGTTTCCTGTGGGAGCCGGAATTGTACCAAAATTTCTATTTTCCAAACTGAGAGGCCATTTTGAATCAAATTTGATATGAGGACTTATTGGGTCATATAATTACCTAATTTATGCCAAAATATTCCCGTCGGCCCATGGGAACCACAGGAGCTGAAAATAGTAAAAATTTAAAACGCCCATATTTCCAAAACTACACAGAACTGAGAATTTTTATTTTGTGTGAAGCTTCCTTAGGAACAGCAGAAAGGAATGGTCCAAAAAAAATTTTTTGCCATCAGTTTTATTACAGGGTACTTTTCCAGGACTTTTGAAAAAATGCTGAGTCATCATTTTTTAACACTGAGTGATGGGGAAAAACGTTAAAGAATCATCTTCTCCCATACCACAGCTCCAAAGGCTTTCATATTTCATATATAATATCTTTGGAAGATTCATTCACATGTTTGTTGAAATAAAATCCCTGGGTCCATATTTGGACTCTCTATGGGAGCCCAAATGTTCAGATTAGTGCAATATGAGAATATTTAAAATTTGAAATTCTTCTTCTTCCAATCCACCAATCAGAATTTTTGGTTTGCAGCATCCTTAGTGTGTGAGATTCAAGTTTGTTCAAGCCAAGTCCCTGGGTTCATATTTGGACTCCCTGTGGGAGTCCAAATTATAGCTTAGTTCAATATGAGGAATATTCTTTAAAAATATTTTTCTTCTGATCCATTAGTCAGAATTTTTTGATATTTGGTATACAGCATCCTTAGGAAGGCGAGATTCAAGTTTGCTCAAGCCAAGTCCCTGGGTTCATATTTGGGCTCCCTCTGGGGAGCCCCGAATTATAACTCAGTTCAATATGAGGAATATTCTTTAAAAATTCTTTTTTTTTTCAGATCCACCAGTCAGAATCTTTTTATATTTAGTATAAGCTTTTCTTGGGAGGGGCAGATGCAACTTGTTCAAATCAATTCCCTGGGTAGATATTTAGGCTACCATGTCAGGTGAGTACCCTCAGGCCCTTTGGGGCCACTTGTTTGGAACTTAATATGCAGCTTCAACATTGTCGGGTGGATCTGATTCAGGTTAGTTCAAATCGGCCCCCTGGATTCATATTTGGGATCAGTATAGAAGCCTGAATTCGAACTTAGTGCATTTCAGGCAAATTTCTTAAAACATCTTCTTCTCAAGATCCAGCAGGCAGAATCTTTTGATATTTGGTATGCAACATTGTGGGGTGGATCTGATTCAAGTTTGTTCAAATCGGCTCCCTGGGTTCATATTTTGGCTCAGTATAGGAGCCCAATTTGAATTTAGAGCATTTCAGGCAAATTTCTTGGGCTCAGTATAGAAGCCTGAATTCGAACTTAGTGCATTTCAGGCAAATTTCTTAAAAAATCTTCTTCTCAAGATCCAGCGGGCAGAATCTTTTCATATTTGGTATGCAACATTGTGGTGTGGATCTGATTCAAGTTTGTTCAAATTGGCCCCCTGGATTCATATTTTGGCTCACTATAAAAGCTTGAATTCAAACTTAGTGCATTTCAAGCAAATTTCTTGAAAAATTTTCTTCTCCAGATCCAGCAGACAGAATCTTTTGATATTTGGTATGCAACATTGTGGGGTGGATCTGATTCAAGTTTGTTCAAATCGTCCCCCTGGGTTCATATTTTGGCTCAGTATAGGAGCCTAATTTGAACTTAGAGCATTTCAGGCAAATTTCTTTAAAAATCTTCTTCTCAAGATCCAGCAGGCAGAATCTTTTGATATTGTGTATGCAGCATGCTTAGGGGGTGAGATTCAAGTTTGTTCAAGCCAAGACCCTGGGTTCATATTTGGGCTCACTGTGGTAACCCAAATTATAACTTAGTTCAAAATGAGGAATTTTCTTTAAAAATCTTCTTCTTCAAATCCAGCAGTCAGAATGTTTTGATATTAGGTATGCAGCATCCTTAGGGGGGTGAGATTCAAGTTTGTTCAAGCTATGTCCCTAGGTTCATATTTGGGCTCACTGTGGGAGCCTGAATGATAACTTAGTTCAAAATGAGGAATTTACTTTAAAAATCTTCTTCTTCAAATCCAGCAGTCGGAATGTTTTGATATTTGGTATGTAGCATCCTTAGGGGGGTGAAATGCAAGTTTGTTCAAGCCATGTCCCTAGGTCCATATTTGGGCTCACTGTGGGAGCCCGAATGATAACTTAGTTCAAAATGAGGAATTTTCTTTAAAAATCTTCTTCTTCAGATCCAGCAGTCAGAATGTTTTGAAATTTGGTATGCAGCATCCTTTGGGGGTGAGATTCAAATTTGTTCAAGCCATGTCCCTAGGTCCATATTTGGGCTCACTGTGGGAGCTTGAATTGTAACTTAGTTCTAAATGAGGAATTTTCTTAAAAAATCTTCTTCTTCAGATCCAGCAGTCAGAATGTTTTGATATGTGGTGTGTAGCATCCTTAGGGGGGTGAGATTCAAGTTTGTTAAAGTCAAGTCCCTGGGTCCATATTTGGGCTCCCTGTGGGAGCCTGAATTATAACTTAGTCAATATGAGAAATTTTTCTTTAAAAATCTTCTTCTTCAGATTCTGCAGTCGGAATGTTTTGATATTTGGTATGCAGCATCCTTAGGGGGTGAGATTCAAGTTTGTTCAAGCCAAGTCCCTGGGTTCATATTTGGGCTCACTGTGGGAGCCCGAATAATAACTTAGTTAAAAATGAGGAATTTTCTTTAAAAATCTTCTTCTTCAGATCCAGCAGATGAATGCTTTTGATATTTGATATGCAGCATCCTTATGCGGGTAAGATTCAAGTTTGTTCAATCCATGTCCCTAGTTCCATAAAATTTGTCTCTCATGACTTCATTCCTTTGTTGTGTTGATGAACCATGTCTAACTGAATGTGACTCCAAATACTTCTTTGAACCACTTTGGCTGGTGAGTGATTAAGGCTCCTTGGGGTCTTGTTTATGTAATTTTGGTATGACGTGTAGATGGAAGTTATCAAATTTTTTTGCATTTTGTTGAAAAAAATGGCTGCTACCAGTTATCTTTGATTTTACATATAAATTCCATTAGTACACCCAGCAGGCCCCATCCCTCACCCGATCTTTTTCAGATTTCATATATGGCTTTGGTGTGATGTCTTTTCTGTAGAAACTTGAGTGAATGACTTGGTATTACTGGATCTTTCTATTTAGTTCAGTCCCTTATTGGACAAGTTGAGCTGCAGTATCGTTGACACTTTCATTTGAAATTATGAGAATGAATTTCATTAGTTTATAACCAACAACAGTAAATACCTAATTCAAAGAATGTTGAATTCGTGGATTGACAACTTAGAACATGAATTCTAATACAATTACTATAAATCTCGAAATTTGATTGGTTAATCAATAAAATTTGCGACAGTAAAATCAACATAAACCTGTCGAAAACTATTTCAGGAAAGTCAAGATGTATTCGTGGGCATTCTATTTTCGTTCCATTTGGAGTCATTGACTACCGTATCCAAGGTAAACAAATGCTGTGAACGCGTTGACTTTCTGTAAAAAAAATATGTTTTCTATCTTTCTTGTAATTAACTGCAATTAATATGGATGAAGTTGGAAAGTTTTATATTAATGCAGGAGAGGTTTGGCAGAGAGTGATGAGTAATGAAATGAGAGTTGAAAAAATTGATTCCGACAGGCTTAACGGTAACCATGTGGAACCAGTCAGTGATATTATAATTTATAAATATCTATTTTTCGTACGATGAAGAATTTATGGACGATACGTGCGAAATAAGAAACCAAAATTCTGACAACTGGCAATAATAACTTTAATTGTTCAAGGCCAAATATTTCTGACTGATCCGCTAGCGATGTTATAACATCGACTTCAAGTGCAAGCGATCCTTTCATTAGCTTGACTTGACAAAGTGAAGATAAGCTATTGCCATCACGCCGTGCGGAAGTCTGTTAGTCTGTGAGTCTGTTTCATTTAGCACGAGCTACACCCCGCAGTTCTTGTCTGATCATCACGAAATTTCATATGCAGGATTGCATGGGGTCATGTCTAGATGAGAACGTCCCCTTTTGGTCGCGATCGGTCAACCGGTATGGGTACCCGAGCCCAAAACCAGAAAACCATTAGCACAGTCTACAGGTCGTATTTATGAAGGGATTTCATTGTAACTTGGTAGGATGCCTCTGTATGATGCCTAGATGAGAACGTCCCCTTTTGGGAATGATCTGTCCACCGTGATGGCTGCCCAAGCCTGAAACCCAAAAACTTTTAGCACAATCTGCAGGTCATGTTTAATATGGAGGGATTTCATTGTATCTTGGTAGGATGACTCCTTATGATGTCTAGATGAGAATTTCCCCATTTGGGCATGATCTGCCAACCGTGACGACTGCCCGAGCCCAAAACCCCAAAACCTTTAGCACAGTCTACAGGTCATATTTATTGAGGAATTTCATTGTAACTAGGTGGGTTGACTTCATATAATGTCTAGATGAGAAAGTCCCCTTTTGGTCACGATCATTCAGCCTTTATGGCTGCCCGAGCCCAAAGACCTTTAGCATAGTCTATAGGTCGAATTTATGGAAGGATTTCATTGTAACTTGTTAGGTTGACTCCATATAATGAGTAGATGATGACATCCCCTATTGGTTGTGATTGGTCAACTGTGATGGCTACAGGTGCCCAAAGCCCGAAAATCTTGAGCACAGTCCACAGGTCATATTTCTGAAGGGATTTCATTGTAACTTCGTACGATCACTCCAGATGATGCCTAGATGAGAATGTCCCCTTTTGGTTGTGATCATTCAACAATTATGGCTGCCCAAGCACGAATACCTTTAGCACAGTCTACAGGTCATATTTATGAAGGGATTTCATTGTAACTTGGTAGGTTTGACGTCATATAATGTCTAGATGAGAATGTCCCCTTTTGGACACAATTGGGCAACTGTGACGGCTACAGGGGCCCGAAGCCTGAAAACCTTTAGCACAGTCTGCAGGTGATATTTATGAAGGGATTTCATTGTACCTTGGTAGGATGACTCAAAATAATGTCTAGATGAGAACGTCCCCTTTTGGTCGCGATCATTCAGCCTTGATGGCTGCTCGAGCCCAAAACCCCAAAACCTTTAGCATAGTCTATAGGTCATATTTATGGAAGGATTTCATTGTAACCTGTTAGTTTGACTCCATATAATGCCTAAATGATGACATCCCCTTTTGGTCGTGATTGGTCAACTGTGACGGCTTTAGGGGCCCCAAGCCCGAAAACCTTGAGCACAGTCTACAGGTCATATTTATGAAGGGATTTCATTGTAACTTTGTAGGATCACTCCAGATGATGCCCAGATGAGAATGTCCCCTTTTGGTTGCGATCATTCAATTATGATGGCTACCCGAGCCCAAAGCCCAAAAACCTTTAGCACAGTCTACAGGCCATATTTATGAAGGGATTTCATTGTAACTTGGTAGGTTGACTTCATATAATGTCTAGATTAGAACGTCCCCTTTGGACACAATTGGGAAACTGACGGCTATAGGGACCTGATACCCAAAAACCTTTAGCACAGTCTACAGGCCATATTTATGAAGGGATTTCAATGTAACTTGATAGGATGACTCGTTTTGGAATAATTTCTCTGTAACTTGGTAACTTTTGTTGACATGCTTTAACTTTGAGGGCCATATACATTTACTGTGAGGTCATATTAACCCACCCCTCAGCTCTTTAGTACAGTGTACACCTCATATTATTTTTATCAAAAACGTAGCATACAGGGAACAGAAATGAACATATTCCCAATTATCACAATTCTTGTCTTATTTCACAATCCTTTCATAAACATTGAACATTATCCTTTTCATCAAACACAACACACAAATTAAGCTAGAGTGTCATTGACACTTTCATTTTTAGCTCAACTTTGGTGAAGCCAAATTTGAGCTTTTGTCATGGCCCGTCATCCGTCTGTCCGTCTGTCCGTACTTCAGCAGTTAGATACGGCTCAGGCTAGAGGCCGTATTTATGAACCGATCTTTACAAAACTTCTTGGGTACCTTTGATATGACCGTGGGATGAGAATGAGTGTTTTTGGGTGCGGTCCGAAATTCAAGATGCCTGCCAGCCGCCATTTTGTACCGACGATGCAGAAATCTGTTTTTTGTACAGAACTTCCATATGAAAGCTCTGATTTGAATAATTTTTTGTATGAATGTTTAGTACCATGGGATACATCACATATAATACAGGTTTTTTTCTCGTGCATAAATTGTGCAAATTAGACTAATTTTGATGTTTTTTGGTGTTACTTTCAGCACTGTAAGTGCAAATGCCAATACGGCTCGAGCTAGAGGCCGTGTTTATGATCCGATATTTACGAAACTTCTTGGGTACCTTTGGTATCACCGTGGGATGAGAACGAGTGTTTTGGGGTCCGGTCCGTAATTCGAGATGGCCGATGGCAGCCATTTTGTACAAAATTAGGTGCAATCAGATTTTTGCACAGAACTTCCATATGAAAGCGCTGATTTGAATAATTTTTTGTGTGAATGTTTAGTACCATGGGATACATCACATATAATACAGGTTTTTATTTTGTGCAGAAATTATGCAAATTAGATGAACTTTGATTTTTTCAGTGCGACTTACACACTGTAAGTACACATGTCAATACAGCTCGGGCTAGAGTCTGTATTTATGAACTGATCTTCATGAAATGTCTTGGGTACCTTTGTTATCACCTTGGGATGAGAACGAGTGTTTCTGGGTGCAGTCTAAAATTTAAGATGGCTGCCAGTGGCCATTTTGTACCGAAATTAGGTCTAATCAGTTTTTTATACACATCTTCTATACGGCTCAGACTAGAGGCCATATTTATGAACCAATCTTTACGAAACTTCTTGGGTACCTTTGTTATCACCGTAGGATGAGAGCGAGTGTTTTTGGGTGTGGTGCGAAATTCAAGATGGCCACCAGCAACCATTTTGTATCAAAATTAGTGCAATCAGTCTTTTGTACAGAACTTCTGTATGAAAGTTCTGATTTGAATAAATTTTTGTATGAATGTTTGGTAACATGGAATACATCACATATTGTAAGGGGTTTTTTTTCGTGCAGAAATTATGCAAATTAGATGAACTTTGATTTATTCAGTGCTACTTACACAATGTAAGCACACATGTCAATACGGCTCAGGGTAGAGGCTGTATTTATGAACCGATCTTCACAAAACTTCTTGGGTACCTTTGTTATCACCTTGGGACGAGAATGAGTGTTTCTGGGTGCGGTCCAAAATTCAAGATGGCTGCCAGTGGCCATTTTGTACCGAAATTAGGTCCAATCAGTTTTTTGTCACAAGTTCTATACAGCTCGTATTTATGAACTGATCTTCACTAAACTTCTTGGGTACCTTTGTTTTCACCTTGGGACAGGAACGAGTGTGTTTTGGGGTGCCTTTGTTATCACTGTGCTATGAGAACAAATATTTTGGGGTTCAGTCAGACCCAGTCTGGGACTCAAGATTTTTTTCTAGTTTAGCATCTGACTGTCACCCACCTTTACAATACTTTACCTATACATTTGTTACAGGCAACGGTCAGTATTTATGTACAGACCGTTACAATACTTTATATGTACCTTTGTTATCAGGTCATTACCTAGATGTTTGTCATTGCTGTGTCACATACTATACATATACATGTCTTTGTCTTGACAAGTTGAGCTACAGTGTCATTGACACTTTCATCTAATTTGTCACCTGCGTTCATGGCACCATTTGTAATTTTTGATTTATTTTAATCAAGTCATCTTTCATAAAAACTAATAACAAATATTACAAGATTTGTGGGGGGTGGGTTCTCTCGTTTTCAAGTATTTTTTAGATTTATTTTTATGAAATTCAGTCATGGCTGCTATGAAGCAGCCATGACTGGATTTGATGAAAAAATTGAACAAATAAAGCTAAACTATGATTCGTGATATGATTGCTCTAATTGATTATGATGCATTCTGTTGAACAGAAGTCAAATTATACCCTTTCTGTTGGCAAGAGTATGTGTGTCCTGGCGGGAATGTCTGCCAGCAGCATGCAAGGAGATATTGGTTAGTGAGTTTGACTGATGGTACTGTTCAGCAGGGAGATGCATGCTGCTGGATGATTCATATACATGTATTCATCCCCAGTATATGCAGTTTCAATAGGTGATACATTGAAAGTCAGCCTCTGCTTTGTAATCTTATACACTTTCTCCCCAAAATGAGTTTTGCCTTATTATGTACACTTACTCATTTTAAGATGCATATATTAATATCCTGACAGGTGGAGAATGACAATAGGCATTCTCCAAAAAATTGTAACAAGATTGCTATTATGAGTAAATTCCTGCTAAACTATGGCTTTCCTTACTGGTAGAATAGTATCTTTGAAAAAAAAAATACTCATGTTACAAATTGCCCTAAAAAAATAATTTAGCAATTTACCAGTTAAAGGTCCTGTGAATAATAGTTTAATATGGTTTGAGGAACCTCAGTTTGGGCTTCAGAGAATTTGTAAGAAAAGCTGTGAAATTGGATTTGTTTACAAAATTTGTTCAATCTCTCCATATTCCATTCTCTCCTTTTTTGGTTCAACTGAGGGAACTTAACTAATCACTTGCCAGCATCAGTCATGAACTTTATATACTACTGGACCAAATTGGTATGCACATTCCTTATTAATTCAAATTTTTTCACATTAAGTTGGCACACTGACTGTGGGCACCACAGGGGCATAAATCTGTTAGTACCGAGAATTTTTGTAATTTGCATTCATACTAAGGCTCATTATAGGAGCCAGAATTTTAACTTGTTAAGAACCACCAATCAGAATCTTTTGATATTTGGTATACAGCATCCTCAAGGGTCAATTTCAACTTGGTGCAATATGAGGAATATTCTTGAAAAATCATCTTCAGATCCACCTCTTGGAAGCTGACATAAAACCTGAATGGTGTCCAACTTGTTAAGTTTTAGCTCACCTGACTGAAAGTTAGGAGGAGCTTAAGTGATCACTTTCTGTCCATCGTCCATCCTTGTCTGTCCATCCATCCCACATGAACTTTACATCATGGACTTCTACTCATAAACCACATGGTCAAATTGAACAAAATTTGATATACATGTTCCTTGTCATATGTCAATTCAAGTTTGTTCAAATAAAGTTGCCATGCCCACAGGGAGCACCACCACAAGGGGCATAAATCTGTTAGCACCCCACAAAATTTTTTTTTTAAATTAAAAAATCTTCTCCAGAACTACCAATCAGAATCTTTTAATACTTGATATACTACATTTTTAGAGGGGTCAGATTCAGTTTTGTGTAATGCAAGTCCCTGGGTTCATATTTGGGCTCCCTGTGAGAGCAATATAGGGAAATGTATTTAAAAATGTTTTTTTCAGATCTACCAGTTGAAATCTCTTGATATTTAGTTTACTACATCTTTAGGGTGGTCAGCTTGACGTTTGTTCAAAATCAAGTCTCTGGAGTCATATTTGTACTCCCTGTGGGAGCCCTAATTTTAACTTTGTGTAATATGAGAAATATGCTTTAAAATTCTTCTTTAGTCACAATGTTTTAATATTGATTTTGTAGCATACTAAGTGGGAGTGCGGTGGCTCAGTGGTAGACTGTTGGTCTTCTATGCTAGAGGTCTCGAGTTCAATCCCCGTCCGGGATGACCCGCGTTGTGTCCTTGGGCAAGGCACTTTATCCCGGTTGCCTACATGGGGGCACAATGATGCTGTGTACTAAGGCATACTGCACGTCGAGGGTGCACATGTCTTCAACCACTGTAACCCTGCTTGAGCGAAGCTTGAACAGAGTTAGAATGTTGGGGAGCTAACAGTTGCTTGGTGGTTCTCTCTGGGTACTCCGGCTTCCTAAACCCGTAAAACTGTCATGGTCACGATTAGCCATTGTGCATAAGTATGTAACCTTAAAAACACCAATAAATAAATATAGTAGCAGAAAGTCACATATTTTTGCACAATGGCTAATCATGACCACAATATAGTAGCATACTAAGTAGGATGAGAGTTGTTCAAATCAATTCCTTGGGTTTATTTTTGGGCTTCCTCTTTTTCTTCAGATCCATCTGTCAGAATCTTTTGATGATTGGTATGAAGCATCCTTGGAGGTTCAGAGTCAAGTTTGTTCAAATCAAGTCCTTTGGGTCATACTTGAGCTTCCCATGGGAACTCAAACGTCTTGAGCATAGAGTAATAAGAGGAATATTATTTAAAAATCTCCTTCTTCAGATCCACCAGCAAGAATATGCAGCAACCTTAGGAGGTTCAGATTTCAGTTTGTTTAAATCTAGTCCCTTTGGTGATATTTGAGCTCCCTATGATATCATAACTTTTAACTTAGTGCAATATAAGGACTGTTTAAAAAATCTTCTTCACCTTCACAAATCACATTCTTTTGTTACATAATATTGACATCCTTAGTGTGGTGAGATTCATGTTTCCTCAAAGCAAATCCCTGTACTCATATTTGGGCTCCCTTGACTTAGTGCAGCATGAGAAATATTCATGAAAGATCTTCTTCTTCAGATTGACCAGGCAGAATCTTTTGATATTTGGTACATAGCATTACTATACCCTCTCAATCAAAGTTTGTTCAAAGTGTTACACTTGACTGATTTGGTTTGGCACCAGTGGGGGTTGATATTTAACACAAAACCTAATGTAAAATTTACTATTTGTTCAAATGAACTGTGCGAACGGATAACAGAGCTGGTAAACTTAGTAAAATTATATGTAAATGTGAGTACATAAGAGTAACATTTGTTCAAATGGGGTTCCACAAGTCCACTGGAGCTGGTAGGGGGTGGTTGTTGATCTATTGGTAATTTTTTTTTTTTAACTTTAAAACAAGATTTTGCAGATTTTGGATGATTTTATGCAAAAAAAACCCCTTTCATTCTGTTAGGGTAGGGAGTGGGAGGGATGAACTGTGTGATTTTTGGCTCAACTTTTACATAGTCAAATTTGAGGTTTTGGCATAGCCAGTCATCCATCTGTCTGTCCGTCAACAATTCAGTATGGCTTGGGCTAGAGGCTGTATTTATGAACCGATCTTTACGAAACTTCTTGGGTACCTTTGTTATCACCGTGGGATGAGAATGAGTGTTTTGGGGTGTGGTCCAAAATTCAAGATGGCCACTTGCAACCATTTTGTACCGAAATTAGTGCAATCAGTTTTTTGTACAGAACTTCTGTATGAAAGTTCTGATTTGAATACATTTTTGTATGAATGTTTAGTAACATGGAATACATCACATATAATACAGGGTTTTTTCTCGTGCAGAAATTATGCAAATTAGATGAACTTTGATTTATTCAGTGCTACTTATACACAGTAAGTACACGTGACAATACGGCTCGGGCTGGGGGCTGTATTTATGAACCGATCTTCACAAAACTTCTTTGGTACCTTTGTTATCATCTTGGGACGAGAACGAGTGTTTTGGGGTGTAGTCCAAAATTCAAGATGGCTGCCAGTGGCCATTTTGTACCGAAATTGGGTACAATCAGTTTTTTGTACAGAACTTCTATATGAAGGTTCTGATTTGAATAAATTTTGGAATGAATGTTTAGTAACATGGGGTACATCATATATAATACAGGTTTTTTTCTTGTGCAGAAATTATTCAAATTAGATGAACTTTGATTTATTCAGTGCTACTTATACACAGTAAGTGCACATGTCAATGTGGCCCAGGCTAGAGGCTGTATTTATGAACCGATCTTCACGAAACTTCTTGGGTGCCTTTGTTATCACCTTGGGACGAGAACGAATGTTTTTGGGTGTGGTCCAAAATTCAAGATGGCTGCCGGTGGCTGTTTTATACCAAAATTAGGTGCAATCAGTTTTTTGTTCAGAACTTCTAGGACTACGTTTGTTTTCATCATGGGATGGTAACGAGTGCTTTTGGGCTCGGCCCAAAATTCAAAATGCCTGTCGGCAGTCATATTTACAGGAATTGTGTGTATTACATTTTTTGTACAGAACCTAAAGAAATTTTTTATGTCGGTAATGTTTGCTATAAATTTATTGGGTGCCTTTCTTATCACTGTGGTATGAGAATAAATATTTTTGGGTTCAGTCAGACCCACTTGGGGACTCAAAGCGGGAGATAATTAAAAATCTTTTCCAAAAACACCAGACAAAATAATATTTCTTTAATCCAACATCCCTAGGATGTGTATATTCAAATGTGTTGAAGCCAAGTTCCTGTGTTAATATTTGGTGTTGTCTGGGGAGGGTAAACATTATTAGCACAACCTAATTTTCTATTTCCAATGAGAAAAATAAAACCTCCTCACCCGTGGGAACCCTATGAGCTAAAGATAAAAAATTCAAATACCTGTATTTTAAGAAGAACTGGACAAATATTTATTAATTAGTATGAATCACCCTTAGAAGGGTTTGAATCAAACAGGCCAAAACAATTGCTAACATTTGGCCCTATGATGCACCATACAAGGATCCCCATTGTAACATTAACCCCATGGAGATTTCTTTTCTAGTTTTGCATCAAACTGCCCCCTACATTTACAATACTTTACCTGTACATTTGTTACAGGCTATGGTCAGTATTTATGTACAGACCTTTACAATACTTTACGTGTACCTTTGTTATCAGGTCATTACCTAGATGTGTGTTATTGCTGTGTCACATGCTATACATGTACATGTCTTACACAAGTTGAGCTACAGTGTCATTGACACTTTCATTTTTCTTTTTCCCCAATTCTCCCAACAGACCCTTCTCCCCCCCCTCCCCCCCATCCCACCCCCACTCGCCTAGCTAAATTAGATTAACTATATTAACATATAGATGCGATATGTGACCATAAATCCTTCTCTAAACAATGTTATCAGGTGAGTAATTAAGGCTCCTTGGGAGCCTCTTGTTTTAAATGTGTTTTGAAGGATTTGCGGTAATTTTATGTCAAAAAATTGAATGACAGCAACTGAAAAAATTCCCCCAGTGGACTGCAGGGTTTGATGTCTAACCTGGAAAATATGGATTTAGAATTCCAGGGCCTGGAAAAATGGCACCTTTCCAGCTTTACTGTCAATCCAGGCAAACAAATGATCTGATACGGTCAACAGAGTTACAATTACATGATTACATATTTCATTCCTCTGTTGTATTCTGTTGACTAGTCCTTTAAACACCTTTCTCAGGTAAGTGCCCCAGAATCCCTTGGACCTCTTGTTTTTGTAAATAAAGACATTATTATATGCAATGACATTTCATCAACATTCTGTTGTCTAATCTTGACTATTTTGCAACACCTTGAAAACAGTCCTGCAAGTCACTTCAAAGCTGTGCAAGTCACCTGTAAAATTGTATTTCCTGATATGTTTTCATCAATCATTTTAAGTGACATCAATTATGAAGCATTAAGAAAGGTATAATACATGTAGTCACATTTTTGCAGCAGACATAATCATCCATCATTTTGTAAATTATTCACAGGTGACATATTTTGTGCACACTTTGAATGTCTTATGGCCAGTTATGTTAAAGGCTCATGTTCTGTTACCATCAGCATGAACATATGTAAGATAAATATGTGATTATTGATCTATCAATCATTTTCATATTGTGTCAGAATTTACACAATTTTTTTAGTGTTGAAGCTACATGTATCTGTGGGAGCCCAAATTTCAACTCGTGTAATAAAACAACGTAAGAGCCAAAACCACCCAGTGCTATTCACAAAAATCACCTCCAATCTTCATTATTAGCTCAACTTTGACGAAGTCAAATTTGAGCTATTGTCATGGCCCGTCGTCCGTCTATCCGTCTGTCCGTCTGTCTGTCTGTCCGTACGTCAACAATTGGCTATGGCTCGGGCTAGAGGTCGTATTTATGAACCGATCTTTACGAAACTTCTTGTGTACCTTTGTTATGACCCTGGGACGGGAACGAGTGTTTTTAGGTGTGGTCCGAAATTCAAGATGGCTGCCAGTGGCCATTTTGTACCGATGATGCAAAAATCAGTTTTTTGTACAGAACTTCTGTATGAAAGTTCTGATTTGAATAAAGTTTTGTATAAATGTTTAGTACCATGGGATACATCACATATAATACGGGTTTTTTTCTCGTGCGTAAATTATGCAAATTAGACTGACTTTGATTTATTTAGTGTTACTTTCAGAGCTGTAAGTGCCAAGCTGCTATGGCTCGGGCTAGAGGCCGTATTTATGAACCGATCTTTACGAAACTTCTTGGGTACCTTTGTTATGACCGTGGGATGAGAACGAGTGTTTTTGGGTGCGGTACGAAATTCAAGATGGCTGCCAGCTGCCATTTTGTACCGACGATGCAGAAATCTGTTTTTTGTACAGAACTTCCATATGAAAGCTCTGATTTGAATAATTTTTTGTATGAATGTTTAGTACCATGGGATACATCACATATAATACGGGTTTTTTTCTCGTACGTAAATTGTGCAAATTAGACTAATTTTGATGTTTTTTTTGGTTACTTTCAGCACTGTAAGTGCAAATGCCAATACGGCTCTGACTAGAGGCCGTATTTATGAACCGATCTTTACGAAACTTCTTGGGTACCTTTGGTATCACCGTGGGACGAGAACGAGTGTTTTTGGGTCCGGTCCGAAATTCAAGATGGCCGATGGCAGCCATTTTGTACAAAATTTGGTGCAATCAGATTTTTGCACAGAACTTCCATATGAAAGCCCTGATTTGAATAATTTTTTTGTGTGAATGTTTAGTACCATGGGATGCATCACATATAATACGGGTTTTTTTCTCGTGCAGAAATTATGCAAATTAGATGAACTTTGATTTTTTCAGTGCGACTAACTCACAGTAAGTACACATGTCAATACGGCTCAGACTAGAGTCTGTATTTATGAACTGATCTTCATGAAATGTCTTGGGTACCTTTGTTATCACCTTGGGATGAGAACGAGTGTTTCTGGGTGCGGTCTAAAATTCAAGATGGCTGCCAGTGGCCATTTTGTACCCAAATTAGGTCTAATCAGTTTTTTGTACACAACTTCTATACAGCTCAGACTAGAGGCCATATTTATGAACCAATCTTTACGAAACTTCTTGGGTACCTTTGTTATCATCGTGGGATGAGAGCGAGTGTTTTTGGGTGTGGTCCGAAATTCAAGATGGCCACCAGCAGCCATTTTGTACCAAAATTAGTGCAATCAGTCTTTTGTATAGAACTTCTGTATGAAAGTTCTGATTTTAATAAATTTTTGTATGAATGTTTAGTAACATGGAATACATCACATATTGTAAGGGTTTTTTTTTCGTGCAGAAATTATGCAAATTAGATGAACTTTGATTTATTCAGTGCAACTTACACAATGTAAGCACACATGTCAATACGGCTCAGGGTAGAGGCTGTATTTATGAACCGATCTTCACAAAACTTCTTGGGTACCTTTGTTATCTCCTTGGGATGAGAATGAGTGTTTCTGGGTATGGTCCAAAATTCAAGATGGCTGCCAGTGGCCATTTTGTACCGAAATTAGGTCCAATCAGTTTTTTGTCACAAGTTCTATACAGCTCGTATTTATGAACTGATCTTCACAAAACTTCTTGAGTACTTTTGTTTTCACCTTGGGACAGGAACGAGTGTGTTTTGGGGTGCCTTTGTTATCACTGTGCTATGAGAACAAATATTTTGGGGTTCAGTCAGACCCACTCTGGGACTCAAAGATTTCTTTTCTAGTTCAGCATCTGACTGTCACCCACCTTTACAATACTTTACCTATACATTTGTTACAGGCAACGGTCAGTATTTATGTACAGACCGTTACAATACTTTATATGTACCTTTGTTATTAGGTCATTACCTTGATGTTTGTCATTGCTGTGTCACATACTATACATGTACATGTCTTTGTCTTGACAAGTTGAGCTACAGTGTCATTGACACTTTCATTTTTTTCAATTTTTGTCTCAAAAACATAACTTATGACCCCTCATTGGAATGTGCTCATTGAGCACTTTCCGTTGAGGGGGCCATAAGCTATGTTTTTGATGCAAAAAATGGAAAAAATTAGTTATTCAAGAATTTTATTTGTAAGTGTTGTCTGCCTTTCGTGTTAGGTAAAGGATAAAAATATCCTTCTTCAGATCCACCATTTAGAATCTATTGATATTTGGTATACAGTATCTTGATGGGGGGGGGGGGGGGGGGGAGGGGTGGTGGAGGGGAGGGTAGGGTAGGGGTAGACTTAGACTTCAGATTCAAGTCAAGTCCCTAGGTTGATATATGGGTTTCTTAGTTTGGTATTACCTGAAATCTGGGTATTATTAAATAATCTCATATGGACAACAGAGTAATTAAATGACTTTATTCCTCTGGTGTTAACAAGCCATAGATGCTAATTACATCCTTCTTTAGACAACTTTGTTAGGTGCATGTCTCAGATCCCTCTGGTGGCCTCTTGTTTAATTTTGAGCCAATAATTTATATTAAGGATTCATAATATTGCATTCAGTTGAAGATTATATTTTCCAATGGAAATCCCAGAAAGTGTTGGTATGCTTGTTTTCTGTGGTAACAAGTTCTGTTTAACTGGTAAAATAGGACATGGTTAGCAACTCCTGGAAAGGAAGTCCTCTAAAGAGGGCAGCATAGGTATAAACGAATGGCTGAACTTGACTTCATAGTTGTATTGTGGTTATGGTATATCTGTTGGTGCTGAAAGTTATGTTAAACAATTATAAGTAAATAATGATATTAAACTTAGTAATACATATATATCATAATATATGTGTAACATTCATATAAAAGAAGAAATGATAACAGCAAGGATTTTTAGCTTAACTTGACATAGTCAAGATAAGCTATTGCCATCACGCGTTCAAAAGTCTGTTAGTCTGTGAGTCTGTTCACATTTTCCTTTAGCACGGGCTACACCTCACAGTTCTTGTCTGATCGTCACGAAATTTCATATGCAGGTTTGGGGTCATGTCTAGATGAGAACGTCCCCTTTTGGTCGCGATCGGGCAACCGGTATGGCTGCCTGAGCCCAAAACCCCCAAACCATTAGCACAATCTACAGGTCGTATTTATGAAGGGATTTCATTGTAACTTGGTAGGATGCCTCTGTATAATGCCTAGATGAGAACGTCCCTGTTTGGGCATGATCTATTGACCATCATGGCTGCCCAAGCCTGAAACCCAAAAACTTTTAGCACAGTCTGCTAATGTTTAATATGGAGGGATTTCATTGTAACTTGGTAGGATGACTCCTTATGATGTCTAGATGCAAATTTCCCCATTTGGGCATGATCTGCCAACCGTGTAGACTGCCCGAGCCCAAAATCTGAAAACCTTTAGCACAGTCTACAGGTCATATTTATTGAGGAATTTCATTGTAACTTGGTGGGTTGACTTCATGCAATGTCTAGCTGAAAAAGTCCCCTTTTGGTCCTGATTGGGCAACTGTAACGGCTACAGGGGCCCAAAGCCCGTAAACCTTTAGCACAGTCTACAGGACATATTTATGAAGGATTTCATTGTAACTTGGTAGGATGACTCCAAATAATGTCTAGATGAGAATGTCCCATTTTGATCGCGATTATTCAGCCTTGATGGGTGCCCAAGCCCAAAAACCTTTAAATAGCATAGCCAAAAGTTCATATTTATGGAAGGATTTTATTGTAACCTGTTAGGTTGACTCCATATAATGCCTAGATGATGACATCCGCTTTTGGTCATGATTGGTCAACTGTGAAGGCTACAGGTGCCTGAAGCCCGAAAACCTTGAGCACAGTCTTCAGGTCATATTTATAAAGGGATTTCAGTGTAACTTGGTAGGATCACTCCAGATGATGCCCAGACGGCTACAGGGGCCCGAAGCCCAAAAACCTTTAGAACAGTCTACAGGTCATAATTATGAAGGGATTTCATTGTAGCTTGGTAGGATGACTCCAAATAAAGTCTAGATGAGAACATCCCCTTTTGGTCGCGATCATTCAGCCTTTATGGCTGCTCGAGCCCAAAGATCTTTAGCATAGTCCATAGGTCGTATTTATGGAAGGATTTCATTGTAACTTGTTAGGTTGACTCCATATAATGCCTAGATGATGACATCCCCTTTTGGTCGTGATTGATCAACTGTGATGGCTACAGGTGCCCGAAGCCCAAAAATCTTGAGCACAGTCTACAGGTCATATTTATGAAGGGATTTCATTGTAACTTCGTAGGATCACTTCAGATGATGCCCAGATGAGAATGTCTCCTTTTGGTTGTGATCATTCAACCATTATGGCTGCCTGAGCCTGAAGCCTGAATACCTTTAGCACAGTCTACAGGTCATATTTTTGAAGGGATTTCATTGTAACTTGGTAGGTTTGACTTTATATAATGTCTAAATGAGAACGTCCCCTTTTGGACACGATTGGGCAACTGTGACAGCTACAGGGGCCCGAAGACCGAAGAAAACCTTTAGAACAATGTACAGGTCATAATTATGAGGGGATTTCATTGTAGCTTGGTAGGATGACTCCAAATAATGTCTAGATGAGAACATCCCTTTTTGGTCGCGATCATTCAGCCTTGATGGCTGCCCGAGCCCAAAAACCTTTAGCATAGTCTATAGGTCGTATTTACAGAATGATTTCTTTGTAACTTGTTAGGTTGACTCCATATAATGCCCAGATGATGACTTCTCCTTTTGGTCGTGATTGGTCAACTGTGATGGCTACAGGTGCCCGAAGCCCGAAAATCTTGAGCACAGTCTACAGGTCATATTTATTAAGGGATTTCATTGTAACTTTGTAGGATCACTCCAGATGATGTCCAGATGAGAATGTCCCCTTTTGGTTGCGATCATTCAACCATGATAGCTGCCCAAGCCCAAAGCCCGAAAACCTTTAGCACAATCTTAAGTTCATATTTATAAAGATATTTCATTGTAACTTGGTAGGTTGACTTCATATAATGTCTAGATGAGAACAGCCCCTTTTGGACACCGTTAGGCAACTGTGACGGCTACAGGGGCCTGAAGCCTGAAAACCTTTAGCACAGTCTACAGGTGATATTTATGAAGGGATTTCTTGATGGCTGCCCGAGCCCAAAACTTGAAAACCTTGAGCACAGTCTACAGGTCATATTTATGAAGGGATTTCATTGTAATTTCGTAGGATCACTCCAGATGATGCCCAGATGAGAATGTCCCCTTTTGGTTGCGTTCATTCAACCATGATGGCTGCCCGAGCCCAAAGCTCAAAACCCTTTAGCACAGTCTACAGGTCATATTTATGAAGGGATTTCATTGTAACTTGGTAGGTTGACTTCATATAATGTCTAGATGAGAACGTCCCCTTTGGACGCAATTGGGAAACTGACCGCTACAGGGGCCCAAGGCCCAAAAACCTTTAGCAGCACAGTCTACAGGCCATATTTATGAAGGGATTTCAATGTAACTTGATAGGATGACTCGTTTTGGAATAATTTCACTGTAACTTGGTAACTTTCGTTGATATACCTTAACTGTGAGGGCCACATACATTAACTGTGAGGTCATATTAACCCACCCCTCAGCTCTTTAGTAAAGTGTACACTTCATATTATTTTTTATCAAAAACATAGCATACAGGGAACAGAAATGAACATTTTCCCAATTATCGCAATTCTTGTCTTATTTCATAATCCTTTCATAAACATTGAACATTATCCTTTTCATCAAACACAACACACAAGTTAAGCTACAATGTCATTGACACTTTCATTTTAAATTCACTGTGACGTTGCTAGTGCTGGAGATAATAACACCATTGATGTCTAGGTAATAGTAACTGATGCTTGTGAAAGTGTGGTCAGCATAAAAAAGTTTGTGCAATGGTGACCCAGGGATCATCTTTCAAATTTTTTCAGGACCACCGCCGATTTTATAATAATTGGTAACTCTGAAAAATAGGATCTTTAACCAATGGCTGTTGTGTGGCTACGTTATGGATGCTCAAAGTGACTTTAGGCCGCAATAAATAAATGAATAAATCTACTTTTTTGGCCTTTTCCTCATGTTAAGTGGTACACTGCTACAAAGAACTCTTATAATTAGGTCTGTGAAGTTAGCTTGAAATTCAACAATCATTTGACATTCGCCTGAAGCTAGTTTGATGTTCATTGTTTGACATTCGTTTGACATTCACCTTTAGTCAGTTTGCTGATGGACATTCATTTAACACTCACCTGTAGTCAGTTTTACATATGTTTGACATTCATTTGCAGTCATTTTCAACAAATATCTAATGCCCAAAATGAAACTGATTAAATATGAATGTCAAATTAAGGTCCAAAGCCAATGTCAAGCTTATTAAATATGAATGTTAAACTAATGCCTAATGCCCAACAACTTCACAGACCTCTTCTAATTCTTTCTAACCTTTTATTTAACATAACTTGAAGACGATGCTTGCAAATAAAATTTCTTGAATAAGTAAAAGTGTTCATTTTTGCCTCAATTACATAGCTTATGTATCCTCATTTTATGTTTGGCTCAGAAACATAGGTTATGGCTCCCTTATTGGAATGAGCTCATTATGAGGCCATGGGGGTAACAATCGATGGTTTGAAGACAAAAATTGAAAAACAATAAAATTGAATGGAGAGTTTTCGTGAATAACACTTGCTGGATGTTACCATTTACATTGGGTAAAGAGTTAACATTATTGTTTTAGTCCTTTAATACTTTTCCCACTTATCATGATATGAAAATTTATTATTTTAATTATTGTTTTTTTTTCAAATTTTGCAAAACATTTTACCAAAACCATAACTTGTGTCCCCTCATTGGAACAAGCTTGATGAGCTCATAGTGACATGATATGATTTCAATGAAATTTGTTTTTAAATTATTTTTTTTTAACTGCTTAATCTGTAAAGTATGTGGGCTGATATGGCCGTTTCGTTAGGTAAAGGGTTAACCAAATCTAAAATGGGAACAACTTCTAGAACCTTTGTTTTCACAGATGAAACTCTGGTTATGTGAAACACTGTTGGAAAAGGGTCTTTGATGAGCTGGAAACCAAAAATGCTTCCATTACGGATTATAGACACAGCCATGTTTTCTCTTAGCCTTTTGTGCAAAAATTTTCAAAGCAAACAACAGTTGGCAATTGGGGTTTTGCCTGGCATATACAGGGAGTGAAATAAAATGGGTTTTTTTGCTTTTAGTTTTTTATCTGCTGTTTCTTTGATTTACAAACAGATGTTTTGACCAAATATTCAATCAGTTAAATGTTTTGTGTTTGTAATGGTTTGACAGAGATCTTTTATGTATTCTTTTTTTCTGTAGGTGAAGCCCTGTCAAGCATTGCAAAAATACAGAGAGAAATATTCAAACAGATAGAGGATAGTGTAAGTATTGTTGCTGAAAATGACACCTCCAACATCTTGGGTGCATACATGCATTGAAATAATTGACAGCTTCATCAAAAATCTGATTCATTAGTTTAAAATAATTGTCACACTGCAGAGCAATGCAAATGAATTTCATCTACCTGGATATCAAAACAGCAATCATTCCTATAAATCTTCAGTGTCTTGTCTTAGTTTTTGGATTGAAGAAAGGGTGAATGTACGTTGTGTTGACATTGTTTCATGAAATTGTATTAGCCCTTTACATAACACAGTTTTAAAAAAAAATTAACTAAATTTCACATTTTTCGAAAACAAATTTCACAATTTTTCAGTAAAACCTTTCAAGTATGGATATCTTTACAACCAGTTCAGCGAGTTGGTTCTAATGATATCCATATTTGTAGGGTTTTAGTGAAAAATTGTGAAATTTGTTTTAAAAAAATGTGAAATTTAATTTATGTAGATAAAAGGGTTAAACATGTACACACACTGGAATCTTGTTAATTTGTTAACCCTTTAACTAATGAAACTGTACATCCACCTACAGAATTTTCAAATTCAGCAGTTGAAAAAAATTATTCTTTTCAAAAATATTCCATCAAAACCATATCACGTGACTCCTCATTGGAACAAGCTCATTGAGGTTGTTCCAGTGAAGGTTACTTGATGCAATTTTTTATGAAATTTAAAAAAAAAAAAATAAATAAATTATGACAAAACTTGATATTGTGTGTCAGTTGGGTGATGAGTTAACAAGTTTTCTAGTTAAAATGTTGCTGACATGATTTTCAATTAGTAAGAATTTGGCTCCTTTTCTGTATACTCTACTCTCATTAAAAATTAACCTTTTAATCCATCATGCCTTGTTTGACAGTAGAATAACCCTCTTAATTATACATATAATTTTTAACCCTTTCAACCCTGACTCCCTGAATGGTATCATGTTATACACAACTCTATACAGTGAAATGGAAGAGTCTGTCTAATATTTGGGGGTAGGCTCAGTAATAATTTATCACTGATCCTCCTGTCCAGTTAGATATTTATTGTGTTGTCCACTCTTGGACTACCATCTATTGCTTCTCACAAAACACTGTGCATACCAGGTTAAAGGGTTAAGTGTGAGACCATTCACCATACCTCCAGCAGAATTTACCTGCTATTTGCATATAAGTAATTGGACAACTCGCTGTAGGTTAAATGAAACTTTTGTGATTGGTTGCTGCTTTCACCCCCTCCAATTGTTCCAGCTTTTCAGACATCTTTGGCCCTCAGTACTCTTAATATAAACATTTAATCTCTGCATTTATTATCCACCGACCATTGTAGGATCTTTTGGGGGTATATTATATATTGTTGAGGGCTCTATGCATCTACATTTCTGTACTTCTGCACAAACATTTTACATTATAACTGAAGCATCGCTCACCAGATTATTATGTACATTGGTGTGGTGATAGATTAGCATGAGGGGATATCCGCATAACCACTGGTTTTGTCCATGCATACGTACCGTAGTTTTGTCCATGGGAATTAATTTCTTATCAATCTACCTCACAATTGTTTACAACAGGCTTGCACTAGAGTGGGAGTCCCTAACTTGGAAAAATACTCTCTATTTTCTTTCCAAAGCAATTTGGGAAAGAAAAGTGGTGCAAAAGCACCCCCAAAAATATGCCAAAACTGGGTCAAGTGTGACCAGTGCACAACCAGTAGGGTACACTCTTCTCTGTACTAATCCATGGATTCTGGTACAAAAGAGCAGACATATAACAAACATGTCATTCTTTTTTCTTCTGCCATCTCGTGAGGAAGAGCTTTGATTTTGCTCATCAACAGTGATGCCTTTTGACTCAGATAATGTTCCTGTTCTGTATTGTGGAATCGTAGCTGTTGCTTCACCATCCAGACATACAGGCCTGTGTTTTTGTATATTCTTTCGATTTTCACATTATTTGTCATGATATATGTTTCTTCTTTATACCAATTTTGTGTGCGATATTCGTATACCATGCCATTTTGGTCTCTTGTTCATTAAATTGACATTAATGCTAACCCTCGGGGGGTTTGCATTTATCTGTCTGCTAGTTTTTCCCTTTTTGCCTGTTGGGGTTCTTTTATGTTCCCATCAGGCTTTTATTTTCTGCCACCTTACTCTGGTAGCTGGGGGTGTCCTGATTTATTTTTATTTGGGTTCACCTTCCCTTCTACATTGCTCTCACCAGATATGCCTGGGACTATTCCTCGCGGGCGCTGTTTGTTGCCTTAGCATGCTCCACTTGATATGGGTGCTCTGTTGAAAGACCCAAATGGGTGGTATTGTTCTTGGTCTTCCACCATTTGGGCTTCCATCTATCATGTTGTTCAGGCACTGGCCATTCCTCCCACACATGCGGAGGGGAAACTCAGTCATTCGGGGCCTCCCAAACTGGCTCTGGAAAGAGTTCTACTCCCTCAGTGGGGGTTTTACAGTCTTTTTCCGGCGTAGATACCACTTTTCTGGCATGGATACCGAGGTAGCTGCTGACTTTCTGGCAAAGATATGCCTGGTTCTGGGACTGCTGTCCCCCTCCAGTCAACATCTGAGGCTGTCACTAGGATTGTGTCTCTTCCATTGGAGCCAAGCTCGGTTGCTTTCTCCGCATTTCCGCCTTTGTCAACAGCTGCTAATGTATCTGCTGCTGCTGCTGCAGACAAGTGGTCAAAGCTTTTGCAGCTTTGGACTCTAAGCTGAGTTCCAAGGCTATGAAGACTTCATTCTTCACTTGGGCTGATAACTTTTTTGCCCCCTGTGCATTATCATTCCTACGATTCGGCAAATCCGTCAGTCTACCAGACTTTGATGGTCTTGGATCAGGACTCAGCCGTTATTCCTATGGAGACTTTGAAGTCCATGTTGGGCTTATCCAGAGAGATGTTAGGCATGCCTTTTCTCGCGGATCACGTCGTCTCTGCCTTGGCTACTTATCTGCCTCCAGATAAGTTTGACCACATAAGACTCCTTTGCATGTATTCTCTAAGGTGCTCATGCATCTTACCCACACAAATGCCTGTAACACAGCTATTTTGGAATTAGTTTGCCGGGACGTTGTGTTGCACACAAACTGTTCCCTTCCTGAAGGGCTGCGCATTGCTCTTTGATCTGCTTCTTTGGTGGATCCACGACTGTTCCATGACTCCATGGCGACAGTCCGGGATGACGTCCTGCATCATTCCAAAGATCAGCTGCTGCTTCGCCAGCTTGATCCACCTTCTGTTGGAGGCTGAGGCCATTCCAAGCCTAACAAACACCCTTTTGCTTCCTCTGTGAAGCCAAGGGCTGATCCTCCTGCTCTTGCTTCCTTCGTCTTACTCACGTGGTAAGGGTAAGCATTGGCAGTCCAGAGGGAGGTCTCAGGATTCTTCTACTAGCAGAGGAGGTGGTTCCCTCAGCCACGGACCTCGATGAGGCTCGAAATGAAGGTCCTCACCTTGACTCGTCCCAGGTTGAAGGAAGGATATCAAAGTTTGCAGACTATTGGGCCATGCTCACATCTGATCCTTGAGTCCGGTCTGCGGATATCCTTTCGGAGGCACCCCACTATGTCGAAGGTGCCACTCCCAACCCAAATTCCTTCAGATGGTTCACATCAGGAACTTTTGATCATGGAGATAGACAATCTCCTGTCAAAGGGGGCAGTCCATGTCATCAGTGTGATTTTATTCCCGTCTGTTCTTGGTACCCAAGAAGGGTGACCGACTCCGACTGGTTTTCGATCTGAGTATCCTGAACCAGTCTATCATTGCTGCCAAGTACAGCATGGAGACTTTTAGGTCGGTTCGCTGCTCCATTCACCAGGGAGATTTCGCTACCAGCATCGACCTGTGAGGTGATTACTTTCACGTTCCAATTCATCAGACATCGTGAAGGTATCTTCAATCAGCCCAGGGTGACTACTTCGGCATATCTGGACGATATCCTCCAGAGGCACTCCAATGCTGCTCTTCAGGAGTCCGATGTCGACACACTGTTGAGCCCACTCTCATCGCTAGGGTTCAGAGTCAATGAGGAGAAGCCGGACCTAGTCCCTTCTCAGTTGTTTTGTCATCTGGGGATGGCCTTCCTTACTCAGCTGAATACGGTGGCTGTTCCCCGGGCGAGAGCAGTGATTCTCTTGGTTTTCACCCTGACTCTGACTCAGTCCATGTCCGTGTCAGCTCAGAGTATTCTCCGGTTGCTCGGTCTCTGCTGTTCGGTGACAGATCTCATTCCTTTAGGTCGGCTGCATGTCAGTCCTCTCCAACTCTTTTTGCTCAGTTGTTGGAGACCAAATGTCGATCATCTGGATCTGGTGCTTCAGTTACTAGCAACTCTCAGTCGTCACCTTCTTCCCCGGATGGATGTTCAGTGGATTATGCAGGGAGTTCCTTTGGACTTGCCCACTTCCGATCGTGTTCTGATGACAGATGCCAGCAATCTTGGATGGGGCGTTGGATTTTTCAGGTCTTTCCCTTCATGGGGTTTGGGATCAGGATCAGGCAGCACTTCACATCCCGAACAAGCTTCTTGCTCTTCTTCTGAGTTTTCGGCAGTGGATCCTCCACCTATCAATTCGTCAGGTCCTTCTGTTGTCCGACAATTTGACAGTGTTTGCTTACATTGGAACCAGGGTGGTTTCGCACTCGTTTACCATGTACGAATTGGCTCTGGATCTTCTACTGCTCGCTCAGGATGTCAGCTCGGGGTGGTGGTTCGTCACATTCCCCGTCGTCTGAACGTCCTATCCGACTCTCTGTCCCGATGGGGCAGGGTCATTTCCAAAGAGTGGATGCTTCATGGATCAGTTCTCCAGTCGCTTTGCGATCTCTGGGGTTGTCCCCTCATCGATCTGTTTGTGACCCATTGGAACCATCAGGTGGACACTTTCGTGTCCCCATGTCCAGATCCTCTGGTTTTTGCCGTGGACGCTCTGTCACTTGACTGGAATGGTCTAGCTGGCTACGCCTTCCCACCTGTTTCGATTCTGCCTCAGGTTCTAGCCAAGATATGAACCTGCAGTTATCGAATTATTCTGATCGCCTCAGTGGGTGTGAATCAGTCAGGTCCACTCTCTGTTTGCAGCGGTTCCCGGCGCATCTCCCTCTACATTGCGACCTTCTTTGTCAAAGTCAACCCGACTTCATTGTGCCTTCACACATATCTTTTTTCCGGTCCCGTCTCCTCCATAGAGGTTTTTTAGAGACAAGCAGTGGAGTGCGTTTCTTCTTCAAGGCTGCACTCCACTGGTTTAGCCTATGTGGCTAAGTGGAAGGTCTTTTGTTGATGGTGTGCTGATCACTCTGTTGATTATGCCTATCCTTCCAAGTTTCTGTTATATCTGTTTTATTCTCGAGGTCTCCAACCTGTTACCATCAAGGGATACAGGTCTATGCTTTTGGAGCCCTTTTCGTATGTGGAAAAGCGTCATATCGGCACTAATCCATACCTCTCCAAGCTTCTTCGGCACTT
This sequence comes from Pictodentalium vernedei, assembly GCA_031216915.1. Lineage (NCBI taxonomy): Eukaryota > Metazoa > Mollusca > Scaphopoda > Dentaliida > Dentaliidae > Pictodentalium > Pictodentalium vernedei. Next base: position 746,621,358 of record CM062297.1, read on the forward strand.
TTCTGTGAAAAGGCCTAGGGTTTTGCCACTGCCCCAAGATGGAATCTTTCTTGGGTGCTGCTTTGCTTTGAGGGGGGGGGGGGGGGGGGGAGGGGGGCATTCGAACCATTATCCCAAGTGGATATGCATTTTCTCATATACAAGATGGCTTTTCTGATGACTTTTGCCTCAGCCAGAAGGGTTAATGAGCTTCTCGCCCTCTCGGTTGTTACAACCTTTTTCAGGAGCTCCGCCAACAGTGTTACTTTTCCCACTGATTGCTCCTTTCTGGCCAAGAATCAGATACCAGACTCTACTCTGCCTCCTATCTGTATCAGGGCTCTTCCTTCTGTTGAGGGTACCCTCCCTTTACTCTGTCCGGTTTGTGCAATTTGCATTTACCTCAACCGGACACAGTTCATTAGGAAAGGCAGGAAATGATTCTTTCTGTCTATTTTCCCTGGGCGACAGAAGATCTCTCCTCAGTCAATTTCTATATGGATTTGTATTACTATTTGCCTTGTCTAGCAACTGACAATTGTTTTATCAATCGCATTTCTGCCCACGAGGTGCATGCATTGTCTATCTCCTGGACTTATGCTAACTCTGTCAAGTTGTCGTTTGTTATGCAGGCAGCCTACTGGAGAAATGCTTCTACTTTCCCCACCTTCTACCTGCGTCAGTTGCAGGAGCAGTCTGAGGACCATTTTTCTTTAGGCCCTCTTTCTTCTGCTCAGGCTGTTATCAACCCTAGCCATTAGGCTTTTCCAAGTAAAGTTCCAGTCCTGTGCTTGTGTTCTGTTCTTTCTGTCTGTGTGTCACAAAGGGCCATACGGCTCATCTCTCATTGTCATTTTCTAATTTTTTAAAGTTTTTAAGTTTGTGATGCTTTGGTTTTATAGGCCTTGGGAACTCTTCTTCTGTCCAGAGTTCCAGCGCTGTCGAGTTATGTGGGGGTTGGTTATGTCATTCCCTCCTCCTCTTGACTATTCAGCCTGTTGTAAACAATTGTAAGGTAGGTTGATAAGAAATTTTAATTTTATAGTAAATTTCCTTTCTTATTATATACTATTCCAAAAATGTAGGGGCTGTTTGATAAAAGTTAGATATATGAAGAAATATATTTATATTTTCATCAAAAAAACAGTTGAGGCATTGCACTGTGACATCTGGTGAATGATTTCACAATAGTTGGGTGTCTGACAGGGACACATTCCACACACTGAGCTGTAGAAGACATGGACGGTCAGTCAGAGAATTTACCACATTCACCTCAATACCTTGTAAATCCTCCTCTGTTCGCAAGACAAGCATGGATCTGACGTGGCGTACTCCTCACCAAACGTCCAATATCAGCTTGACTGATGTAATTCCTTTCTTCCTGCAGTTGACCGGCGAGTTCCTGAACATTGGTAGGGGGCTGTTGGCATTGTCATAGGCTCCTGCCAAGCATATCTCAGACGTGCTCGATTGGTGAAAGGTCTGGACGTCGTGCTGGCCAAGGCAGTTAGTGATGTTCTGCTCCTGGAGGAACTCTGTAGTGACATGGGCCTGTGCGCTCTTGCATTATCATCTTGGAAAATGAATCGACAGCTGTGACATCATGCATATGGCACCACATGAGCTGCTAACATGTTGTCACAGTAGTACTGCCCTGTGACATGCCCTTGGATGACATGTAATGCTGTTCTGCTTGTCATGGTTATGCCTCCCCACACCATAACTGATCCACCACCAAAATGATCATGCTGCCTAACGGTTACGTCATGGTATCATTCGTTCTGCCAACACCACACTCTGTTTCGCCTGCTATGGAATGCAAGTGGGAATCTCGATTCTTTGGAAAACATGACGTTGCTCCACTGACAATTGTCCCAGCGCTGTCGTGCTCCACACCAATTACGCCTTTTTGCAATGTGACATTCAGTCAGACGTGGAATTATTCAAAGTCATTGAGATTACAAATTCCAGCTGTGTAAGCAATTTGGGATAGTCTGACCACTAACACACACATCTGTCACTCGGTGCAGCTGCTATCCAATTTCTGAGGCACTTTGATGACGGTTATGTAATTCTGATGAAACAATTCTGGTTTGCAGTTGTCGCCCTTGAACGACCTGACTCACGTCTGTCATCAACATTGCATGTCTGACGGTAGCATGACCACAACCTGCTAATCACCGATTGAGCAACTTGGAGAATTTGAGCCACTGCAGTCTGTCTGTTACCAGCTTCCAACATGCCAACGGCATGTAAACTTTCATCATGTGTTGGTCTTCGCATACCTCAAAAGTTACGTTTCGACCTGAAACTATTGATGAACGAGTTTATACCAAGAAAAGAATGATGAGACCTCCGAAAAAGCCCATCCAGTACAAATGAAAATTTTAAAATGTACCCCACAGACATTAACGTGGCACTCGTGCGAAAAACCTGCACAAAGTTTTTGTGGGCCGGTGACATTCATGATCCATTAAAACATTGCTTCTCCAGCTATGGCCAGTGAAATAACTGAGAAAATTGTAAACATTTGAAAACAAAGTGATGAATGAAGTCAGATGATTTGTCATAAACTTTTGTGACTGAAATTTCAATTAAATTTAAGAAAAATCTAGGGTATCCCTGAAATTTTTTCGGCAGTGACACCAAATGTAGTAATTTTCCTACATGATAATGCCACTTAGACCGAAGATTCAGGTCTCTGCAAAACAGCTTAATCAGAAGTATCAAATTACGATGTGAATAGTTCAGATTCCTCAGTATAAGTGCACCAAATGAACAAATAGATTGAAGTCATTTCCCAAGGCACTTGAGGAACATTGGAGTTGCCTACTGAAGACCTTCTTGTACCACAATTACAAGGCTAGGCTTTTAGTCGAGAATTGTGTAGAAATGTTCTACACATATAATGTATAGGGTTGAAGGCTGAACTAGAAAAAAGTTGAAAAAATGTGTGCAAGATGTTTACCACATGTTTTGCTCCTGACAAATGAAATATTTCTGTGCTGTTATTGGAAAAGTCAATAGAAAATCTCAATCTGATGACAATTTAATCAAATTTCACTGTCCACAGACCTGTATGTCATATGGATACATGGTAAATCTTCTCACATGAGTGTAATTTGAAACTATATGGGTCTTTTGGTTGTTATGAATAATCTAGATGTCATCTTACTTTCACTGATTGCAGTAACTCCATTAGTCCATTTCTCAACATTGCATTGTCAAAAGAATAATGGATGAAAGTGAACAGTTCTGCATGGTCAGCAAAACCTGGACAGACTTTATATGGAAATAACTCGCTTCTTTGGAATCTTCAAACATTTTGTCTCTCTATATTTTTTATGCCCCCGAACTCTGAAGGAGGATTTGGGGGTATCTAGTGAAGCCCTCCGACCGTCCGTCTGTATGTCCATCATCCATCTGTCTGTCTGTCCGTACAAACATTTTTCATTGTAATTTCAAAGCCATTGCTCAGATTTGGATCTCCTTTTGTGTGCTGATAGACCTGTATGGGGGAATGGACATGCACAAGGAACGAGTTCCATCCAGTAATTTTTCCCAGCATTATGGCCCCTTTTTGACTAAGAAAATTTTTCTGTTTTCACCCTTTCCACTTCAAGGTTACCTCGAACTTGTGTATGGGTCAGGGTCAGTGGCCCACACTTTGTGTTGCCCTTGTTTCTTTTGAATTGCATCACAGAGAAAAGAAAAATACTAAAAAAGGCACAGTTTATGTGAATCTATTGCAAATTTACTTTTACATACGCATGAGTAAATTTGATCATTGATATTTATGTATGGCATATTTGAATGTGAATTGGTCTTTAGTAAGTGATCAGTTCATTCTGTACCACATTATTTTCAAATTTTTAATACTATAGCAATAAATTTCAGTGCCTGACATTTGTAGTTTCTAGGGTTAGTGAGAGGGTATGGGGGATAGGGCATAAATCCTTGAGAAGTCAGAGCCTGGGCCTGGCCCAGCACTTGCAATATAAGTTGTCTATTGAACTGAAATAAACCTACCAGGCATTTACAGATGAAATTTAAAGGTGTTGATGGCAATGTGTTATCTGTGTAATTTAATTCCTAAACCACTGAGTATTTTCGAGTTATTTTTCACCAAATCTTGTCATGGCTGCTTCATAGATTTGACGAAAAATTCATTTAAATTTAACTCAAGAAATCATTTGTGAAAAAACCCATTAAATTTAAGAGGAAAAATTGATTGAATGTGTAAAAATAATATTTATTTCAGTGGCAGAAAAAACCCTATTGTGGGCAGGAATATCTCTCAGCAGCATTTGGGAAGTTAATTAGCTCACCTGACTGAAAGTCAGGGTGAGCTATTCTGATCACTTTTTGTCCATCGTCCATCCTCTGTTGTCCGTCGTCTGTCGTGAAGGTCTTGTTTGGGTCTTTTGCTTCCAAACCACTGGCCACATTTTAATGAAATTTCACATGAGTAGTGGTTATATAGGGACATTTGGGTTTTTCTTCAAATTGGGTTTCTGCTCTTATTAAGGAGGGGGTGGGGCCAAAATGCCTCAATTTTAAAAAAAATCTTCTTCTCATGAACCAGCTGTAGCAGAGATTTGATATTTGGTATACAGCTTCCTTTTGAGGTGTAGACTCAAGTTTGTTCAAGAGAAGTTTGAGGGGCAATATTTGTTGTTACGAGAGGGACAAGAATTTTTGCCCTGCCCAAAATTTCTATTTTCCAAACTGAGAGGCTGATTTGAACCAAATTTGATATGAGGTATTAATGGATTATAAGTACTTGATTTATGCCAAAATTGTTTTTCAAAATGCCCCATGGGAACCACAGGAGCTAAAAATAGAAAAAATTTCAAACGCCCTTATTTCCAAAACAACACAGCTCTGAGAATTTTTATATGGTGTGAAGCTTCATTAGGACCAACAGAATGGAATGGTAAAAAAAATTGCTATCAGTTTTATCATAGGGTACTTTTTCGGGGCTTTGAAAAATGCTGAGTCAGCTTTTTTTAACACTGGATAATGGGGAAAATATTTAAAACTCTTCTCCCAAACCTCTGCTCCAAAAGCTTTCAAATTTTACATATAACATCTTTGGAAGATTGTTTCACAGGTGTGTTGAAGTCAATCTCTGGGTCCATATTTGGGCTCTCTATGGGAGCCCAGATGTTTAAATTCATGCAGTATGAGGAATATTCTTTAAATATCTTCTTCAGATCCACCAATCAGAATCTTTTGATATTTGGTATGCAGCATCCTTTGGGGGGTGAGATTCACGTTTGTTCAAGCCAAATCTCTGGGTTCATATTTGGGCTCCCTGTGGGAGCCCGAATTATAACTTAGTTCAAAATGAGGAATTTTCTTTAAAAATCTTCTTGTTCAGATACAGCAGTCAGAATGTTTTGATATTTAGTATACAGCATCCTTAGGGAGGTGTGATTCAGGTTTGTTCAAGCCAAGTGTCTGGGTTCATATTTGAGCTCCCTGTGGGAGCCCGAATTATAACTTAGTTCAATATGAGGAACATTCTTTAAAAATCTTCTTCACATCCACCAGTAAGAATCTTTTGATATTTGGTATACTGTATCATTGGGGAGGTGAGATTCAAATCTGTTAAAGCCAGGTCCCTGGGTTCATATTTGGGCTCCCTATGGGAGCCCGAATTATAACTTAGTTCAATATGAGGAACTTTTTTTTTTTTTTTAAATTTTCAGATCCACCGATGAGAATGTTTTGATATTTGGTAGATGATTTTCTTAATGGGGCAGATGCAAGTTTGTTTAAATCAGGACCCTCATTTGATAGTTGTCAGTGTCAGGTGAGCACTCTCAGGTCCCTTGGGGCATCTTGTTCTTTTCAGACATGGATTCCAGGAAATGGTGATACTTACCATCCAAATTTACATCCTGGGAGATTGTTTGAGTTTGTCCTGCAAAAGTCACAGATGTCCCTGTTTACCACCATTATACTCTCCGTATCGTCACTTCGATACTCAGATCATACGTTTATCAAAGTGTTCAAGAATTCACCCTGGTACCATAATTTCTTTGTGTAAGCCCTGGCAGTTTCTACTGATTAAGTTTTGTATTTTATATTTTCAGATAAAATCTTTGCAAACAGAAGTCATAATACCTCTAGAACAGAAATTATCAGAACACTTCAAACATATAGGAGTGAGTACATATTTTAGATTTGTGATAGCATTGCCTCATTAATATTCATTTTGTCACAAAATTGTGATGAACCCGACATTTCACTCAAGTCATTTCACTTAATTGGATATTTCTTTATTGAATAACCATTTTTAGCTCAACTTGATAAAGTCAAGATAAGCTATTGCCATCACGTGTGCGTAAGTCTGTGAGTCTGTAAGTCTGTGAGTCTGTTCACATTTTCTTTAGCACAGGCTGTCTGATCATCACAAAAATTCATATGCAGGTTTGAAGTCATGTCTAGATGACAGTATCCCTTTTTGGCCATGATCGGTCAACCGTGATGGCTATGTGAGCCCGAAACTTAAAAACCTTTAGCACAGTCTACAAGGGATTTCATTGTAACTTGGTAGGATGACTCTGTATATGGTCTAGATGAAAACTTCTCCTTTTTGTCATGATAGATCAACCGAGATGGCTGCACAGGCCGAAACCCAAAAACCTTTAGCACTGTCTACAGGTTGTATTTTTAAGAGATTTTATTGTAACTTCGAGGATGACTCTTTATAATGTCTAGATGAGAATGCTCTATTTTGGTCGGGTTCAGTCAACCGTGATGGCCGCAGGGGCACGTTATCTAGATTCTTTTAGCACAGTCTGCAGCTTGCATTTATGAAGGGATTTCTTTGCAAATTTGTAGGATGACTCAGTATAATGCCTAGATGAGAATGTCCTATTTTATGGCACAGGCATGTGACCTAGATGTGTTTAGCACAGTCTACAGTTCATATTTAGGAAACGATTTCATTGTAACTTGGAAGGATAACTCGGTATGAAGTCTAGATGAGACTGTCCTATTTTGGTCACGATCGGTCGGCCATTACCGCCGCATGGTCACATGACCTCGATTCCTTTAGCACTGTCTGCAGGTTGTTTTTTTTATGAAAGGATTTCATTGTAACTTGGTAGGATAACTTGGTATGATATGATATCTAGATGAGACGCTCCTATTTTGGTCATGATAGGTCAGCTGTGACCGACTGACCATCACATGACCTAGATTCCTTTAGCAAAGTCTATGAGTTATATTTATGAAGGGATTTCATTGTAACTTGGTAGAATGACTTGTTTTGGAATGATTTTACTGTAACTTGGTAACTTTGGTTGACATATATTAACTGTGAGGGCCACATTAACCCAGGCCTCAGTTCTTTAGTACAGTCTACACCTCAGATTATTCTTATTGAAAACATAGCATACAAGGAACAGAAATTAACATATTCTCAATTATCACAATTCTTGTCTTATTTCATAATCCTTTCATAAACATTGAACATTATTCTTTTCATCAAACACTACACACAGTCGAGTTAATTGACACTTTCATTAGCTCAACTTGACAACATCAAGTATGACCTATTAGGATGGGTTGTGACCTGTCATCTGTCTGTCGTGTGTGTGTGTGTGTGTGTGTGTGTGTGTGTGTGTGTGTGTGTGTGTGTGTGTGTGTGTGTGTGTGTGTGTGTGTGTGTGTGTGTGTGTGTGTGTGTGTGTGTGTGTGTGTGTGTGTGTGTGTGTGTGTGTGTTTGTCTTACCAACTTGACGAGGTAACTAGACAAAAGAGTTTGCATGTTTCGCCTTACCGAGGTACAAAAGACAAAAGAAACCCTTTACCTCGGTTGTTTTCCCAGAACTGTACCGGCAAAACGAGGTAGAAACCATTAGTCCACACAAAGGACAAACAATGGGGTACCTCGGTGTGTAGCGTAGACAAGACTGTGTGTGTGTGTGTGTGTTTGTGTTTGTGTGTGTGTGTGTGTGTTTGTGTGTGTGTGTTTGAGGTTAAAAAATCGCACTGGCACAGACATTTCCTACTGAAACGTTTTTTTCTTTTAATATGCCGCCGAAAAATTGTTTTCATTTACTGAACCCTGATGGGTTTCAAACATGACAAAAAATTACATAAAATTGATTTAAACTAAGTGATGAGCTTAGGAACTGATTAAACTGACTGGCAATAATTGATGTTATTCATTGATGGGCTCTAATTTAGTCCTTACAAGGATGTTACGCAAGCTTTTGTTTTTCTTATAGGCAATGACAGGTCGAAGATTCAAAGGTTTATTTAATTTAGCATTGGTAAAATTGAATTCATCTTTTAACATTTTTGCTATTTCGATATTCATTCTGTTGTATGTTAAAGTGAAAGGAATGATGGACCTCCTTTCGCATTCGCCCTCTGATATGTTCATACTAAATGGCCAGAGGGTTTGAAGCGTATTGATCCAAAAAGCTTCACGTTTTTTTCTAAATTCATCCGTTTCTTCTAATGTGTCTTTAATTGGTGGTTGTTCAATAGGATGGATTTCAAAATCGTTCAAAGAATGGCCAGGAAGGTTAAAATGTTGTGCTACTGGGGCATCAGCATTATGTTTTATATCCTGTTTGTGTCTAGTAGCACGTTCTCGGAAAGGATTTTGACTTTGACCAACATACTGCTTCTGACAGTGCTTACATGTGATAAGGTAAATAATGTTTGGTGAATCACAATGGAGGGGGTTACGGATCTGATAATGATTTTTTGTTTGTTCGGAGGAAAATTCCTCTTTCTGATCAGACATAAAAGTATGCAATCTACATCGAGGTTTTTTGCAATTAAATACCGCGCCACTACCATTCTGCAACGGTCTGTTGTGTTCAATCTTCAGTGGTTCGAAATCGGTAGTTTTAGCTGGACTTTCGAGCTTTTTCAGAGTTTGAGATTTTAAGGTACGCAAAAAGCGCAGTGAGTATTCTCTCGATCTGAGGGCGCCAAATAGAGTGGAACAAGCCTCATTGAAAGTTACCTTATCACTTGAATTGCGGTGGAAACGAATGAGTTGTGATTTGATGATACCTTTAAATGTATGTTGAGGATGAAATGATTTTGTGTGCAACAATTGATGTGAATCAGTTGGTTTAAAATACACTTTATAATCTAAATGACCGGACGCCTGAAATTGCTTGCCTTTATACACGGTCACATCGAGAAAATCAACAGAATTTTCAGTGATAGTAGCTTTCAATTTAATATTTGGATCGTGATTGTTCAAAATTTCTAAAAATTCATCAAAATCTTCTTTTGAATGTTCCCAAATAATAAAAATGTCATCTAAATACCTGAGATATACGAGAGGATGCTTTGCACATTTGCTTAAGGCATTTTCCTCCCATTCCGCTACATAAATGCTTGCAAAATTAGGACTGAATCTTTTGCCCATAGGACAACCCATTATTTGTAGAAAATATTCTCCATTGAATTGAAAGTCATTACCTTTTAAGCTCAGCTCTAAAAGATCCAAAATTTGTTCATCCGGGCGTTTCGCATCCGGATATTTTTCAAATGCATTTTTAACTGATTTAACACCTTTATCAATATCAATGTTCGTATACATACTGTCGATATCCAAAGTAGCCAGAATTGCATTTTTCGATATTTTCAATTTCGAAATTTTTGACAGGAAATCCTGTGTATTTTTTAGATAGCTCGGATGTCTATTTGCTATAGGTTTCAGATGATAATCAATTAATTCCGAGATCGCATAAGATTCTGAATTACAATCTGATACAATTGGCCTCCCGGGTGGAGTTAAGTCATCCGTCCATGAAGAACGGTCCTTGTGGATCTTTGGTAGGATATAAAATTGTCTTGTTTGAGCACTGAGCTTAGCTGTTAAATATTTCAATTGTTTTTTGGTAATGTGACCTTCGTCGAGGAGAAATTTTAAGATCTTATTGAATTTTTCGATATTACTAGGCCAAATAAGTGAATCTATTTTCTTATAATGTTTAGTATTGCTGAGTTGTCTCATGGCTTCCTTTATATAACTATCCCGAGAGAGAGAGAGAGAGAGAGAGAGAGAGAGAGAGTGTGTGTGTGTGTGTGTGTGTGTGTGTGTGTGTGTTGTGTTGTGTTGTGTTGTGTTGTGTTGTGTTGTATTGTATGTACACACTTCCTTTAGCACACCCTACAGGCCACTGCAATCACCCAATCAGTTATAAATTTTATACATGGCTTTTGGGCAGTGTTTAGATGGGAGCTATGGAATTTTTTGAATTTCCAACAGTGGCCATCTTAGATTTGGCATATAAATTGTCAACAATTCCATTGGCACACCCTATACGCTGCATCTCTTACCCAATTTTTATACATTTCATATGTAGCTTTGATGTAATGTCTAGATGGGAGTTATCTGATGTTTCTGAATTTCCTTGAAAAACATGGCTGCCAGTAGCCATCTTGGATTTGGCACTTAAATTGTCAACAATTCCATTAACACACCCAACAGGCCACATTTCTCACCCGATCTTTTTTAAATTTGATTTGTAGCTTTGGTATCATATCTAGTTGGGAGCTATCAAATTTTTCTGAATTTCATTGAAAAAACAGTCGCCATCAGTCATCTTGGATTTGGCATATAAATTGTCAACAATTCCATTAGCACACCCTACAGGCCACATCTCTCACCCATTTTTTTTCAAATTTCATATTTAGCTTTGGTGTGATGTCTACATGGGAGCTATCAAATTTTTCTGAATTTTGTTGAAAAACATGGCCACCATTGGCCATCTTGGATTTGGCATAAAAATTGTCAACAATTCCATTAGTACACCCTATAGGTCGAATCGCTCACCGACTCATTTTCAGATTTCATATGTAGCTTTGGGGTGATGTACTTTCTGTAGAAATCTGATTGAATGACTTGGCATAGCTGGAGCTTTCTATTTAGCTCAGTCCCTTCTTGGACAAGTTGAGCTGCAATGTCATTGACACTTTCATAATTCCTTTAGTTCACATTTAATACAAATTTTACCTGCTGTTTACATATAGTTTATGATGAAAATTTCTTTAAATTAAATAAAAGATCTTGTCATGTTTTGAAGACCTACTCTAATAACAGCTGGATTCAAATTAAACCAATTCTGCCTGAGTACATCCAATATGACCATTTAATCTATTATAGATTTGTTGGACAGTTCACTATGAGCTCTGTCAAACCAAATATAATGCTTAGTTTATCACTAGAATAAAATGACAAAACTTCTGTTAATCAAATACTCAGGTTTATAATATTTTTCATGGCAAAGTGGCAATTCAATTAACAGAGTTCCTCTGCATTATAAGAACTCATCTGGTATCTTCCATCTAGAGCTGGGTGATATACCAGTTTTTAGATAATGGAGATATTAAAATCAAAACCAGTTTCAATATCGAGGCCTCTACAAAATATTGAAATACCGGTATATTTTCGGTATGATGAATGGAGGCCATGGTTCCAATGATATACTAGATATAACAGTAATTTCCCCAAAAGCCGGCATTTAGATTTCTTCTATATCACCCGTCGCGACGTAACATTTACTTACTCCACAGTGTCTGCACAGTAAACAATTAGCATACAGCTGTCAGCCTGTCACTGTCAGTATGAGTATGTGACTATGTGTGCACAACTGCATATGCCCTAACCTGCAATTACGTCACCCCAGTGACCCGATTCTCGTTTTTAATCTGGTGACATTCTGAATTTTTGATCTATTTTTATCACACTGACTTTGGCAGAACTGCGCAGAAGATGAAGTTGAGTGCTACTGCAGTAAGTCAGTAACTGAAGAGAACGTGCACACTGCGCAAGTCACAGTCCAACAAACCATGAGTTTGCCAAACAATCATTTTAATTTGTCACACAGTCCTGCACGGCTCGTTTAAATATTTTGCAACGAACAACAGAACAATGTCGGATAGGCTTACTGATAATCAAACTCCAACTTACACGACTAACGTTCGTTCGATGTTAAATATTTGGAAGTGTTGCGGTAGATATGCATGTGGACCATGATGATGTGGTCCGAGTTAAACCAGCTCTAGTTCAGCTATCTGAACGTTGCGTCTATCCCACTAGTCAAGTGGGACAGCCACAATGTTCAGAGAGCTGAACTTAATCAGCTCTTGCTATTGGGCAGACTCAGCAGACAGAAGTAAACTGTGTTGTTCAATTTGCACTCATACAGACACGGGTACATGTACCGTTATGACCATTAGTTCATGTAGGTTACCCTGTATGAAATGCACTGAAAATGATATCGCAATAATATCGAATATCGTGATATTTTCGGAAAATATCACGATTTGTTTTTTCCCCAATATCGCCCAGCTCTTCTTCCATCACCTTTTACCTAACATAATGGCCAAATCATCTCGTCACCATTCAAATATTAATATATTTTTCATTTTCTGCAACAGAAGCAAAACCAATGGTTCCAGTTGATATGGGCTTATTGAACTTGTTCCAATAAGAGGTCATCCCCCTGTTGGAACCCCAGAAAGTGAAGCAGTGCTTGTTTACTGTGGTAAACCAGCTCTGTTTTACTGGTAAAATACGACCCAGTCACCAATGCTTTAGGTGGAAGTCCGTTAAAATGGGCAACATGAGTATAAACGATTGATTAAGCTTGACTTAAGCAATTGTTTATGGAAAAAATCTTAAGAAACAAAGGCCCTTGTTGCTAGTATGATATCTTTGAAAAAGTAAACCCAACTCATGTTGCTAAGCACTTCAGAAAAAGAAATTAGCATTCTACCAGTTAACTATTCTGGTGTTTTTATCTGTTGTAGTACTGGATCAATACCATTGTATATCTTTGCCTTTGCTGATGAAATGTTGTCATTTGCTAACTTGTGGAGAAATACTTTTTGAGCCCTTTCTAACAGTGTGTTCTATAATTGTTGCACCTCAACTTAATTGAATGTAGAATGAATGAGAAGATTTGGTATTTTACTACTCAACAGGTGGACATCTAAGTTTTGTCTAGTTCACTAAATTTAAACCCAGGTATTTTATCAGTATACATCTCTTTTAATTGCAATGTCTTATTCAAGCAGTTTAGGATTAACAAAGGAATGAAACTAATTACAACTGTTAAGGTGCTAGGATGAATTTAAACACTCTTCATAGGGGATACAATTTCTGGTGTAGTTTTTAACTACTCTATTATTCGTAGTGTTATCATACCCCTCCTCCATACCAGAAGTTGAAGCAAACTATACTGTTTTGAGTTCACCCATCTGTCTGTCCCTCCATCTGATAATTAACTCTCTGCACAATGATGTTGGAATATTAAAACCTGAAATTTTTCCCATAATTAACTTGGGAATGTAACTAATTCAATCTTATTTGACAGTTCTCTTTGAGCTCTGTCAAACAAGAGAAAATGTGTTCAATTCCTAGTTGCATTATAGGAAAAATTTGCAGCTGGAATGTCAGTATTTCAACATCAGTTTGTGGAGGGTTACTCTGTTCATAGATGTAATCTGGTCTTTTCATTATGTGCCAAATGCTCTCATCAACAGTGATGAAACTTGGTCATAATGTACCACAATGTGTCTGATTATAATGCTTGGATCATGTTCAACAACTAGGCACAATAGCCTGGTGACAGTAGAGTTAAGTCCCAAAGCAGTAGCTGTATGTTAAGCTCACCTGAAGTTTCATCCAGCATCCATTGTTGCTGTGACTTTGTTGTGCTATCCCAACTTGAGATGTAAGATCCTTATGATGAACAAATGCAGACATATTAATTTTAACTGACTCTGCCAATTTGAGGCTCCACAAGGGGAGAGGAAAATGCCATAAAAAGTTGACTACCATTCCTGTGTCTTAACATATAGTTTGTATCTCTCCTCCAATCAGCTTGAAATTTCTGATGTAAACTTGGCATGACATCTATGGAGGCTTTTATGTTGGAAGCCCATTATTATGCTTCCTTGTTAAATGCAGATACTGTAAATTAAAGGTTCCATGTTCTGTGTATGTGGTTCATTTATCTTTGAAATGAATTTATTTCATCTGTATTGATTTGGCCTGTTACAATTTATGGAAGAGTAACAAGGCAAAGACAAATTTGATAAAGAAATATCAATACATTTGTGTTCACTCATGTATATGCACTTTTTTGAAAAATAGTGTCCACATAAAATAGTAGAACCCTGTTAATTGAATTGCCACTTTGTCAATGAAAATTATTCAATTAACAGGAGTATTCAATTAACAGGGATTGTGTCACTTTTCTGTATTCTATAGATAAACTTAGCATTTATTCCAAGAGCTCTGTCAAACAAGATATAATAGATTAAATGCCTGTATTGGATGTACTGAGACCAAATAGGTCTTAAACAAAGGAATAACTGGGGAGAGTCAGGGTAATTTCTCGACAGGTTACAAGATTTTTTATTCAATTAACAGGAGTTTATTCCATAACCTATATTCAATTAAGAGGTCAAATTTATACTAGAGGTATGGAAAATGGATTTGTGTTGGGAAATTATATTCAATTAACGGGGTTATTCTGTTAAGAGATATCCAGTTAAGTGGGCTCCACTGTATCTCAGTTATTTTAACATGTGCAACTAAATTCAAATGAAGTCAGTTGATGAAGTCTCACAATTTCATACTAATTTTGGAAGACACTGAAAGCAATACAAATGTTCAATCTTTTTTGTTTTGGCCTCACCTTTGAAAAATAATTTTGCACTTTAGTTAAAAATAATACAATCATGCCCTATCCTAATTGGAACCCAGAAATGTGTAGTGCTTGGTGCTTGTTTACCAAGGTAAACAGTTTCCTTTTTACTGTTAGAGTAGAATCCAATAACCAGTGTCTGGGGTGCAAGTTCTCTAAATAAGCCAACATAATTATAAATGAAAGTGTCAATGACACTCACTATAGCTCAACTTGTCAAGACAAAGACATGTACATGTATAGTATGTGACACAGCAATGACAAACATCTAGGTAATGACCTGATAACAAAGGTACATATAAAGTATTGTAACGGTCTGTACATGAATACTGACCTTTGCCTGTAACAGATGTATAGGTAAAGTATTGTAAAGGTGGGTGACAGTCAGATGCTAAACTAGAAAAAAATCTTTGAGTCGCAGAGTGGGTCTGACTGAACCCCAAAATATTTGTTCTCATAGCACAGTGATAACAAAGGCACCCCAAAACACACTCATTCCTGTCCCAAGGTGAAAACAAAGGTACCCAAGAAGTTTCGTGAAGATCAGTTCACAAATATGAGCTGTGTAGAAGTTGTGACAAAAAACTGATTGGACCTAATTTCGGTACAAAATGGCCACTGGCAGCCATCTTGAATTTTGGACTGCACCCAGAAACACTCATTCTCGTCCCAAGGTGATAACAAAGGTACCCAAGAAGTTTTGTGAAGATCGGTTGATAAATACAGCCTCTAGCCCGAGCCGTATTGACATGTGCACGTACAGTGTATAAGTAGCACTGAATAAATCAAAGTTCATCTAATTTGCATAATTTCTGCACGAGAAAAAAACCCGTACTATATGTGATGTATTCCATGTTACTAAACATTCATACAATAATTTATTCAAATCAGAACTTTCATACAGAAGTTCTGTACAAAAGACTGATTGCACTAATTTGGGTACAAAATGGCTGCTGGTGGCCATCTTGAATTTCGGACCACACCCGAAAACACTCATTCTCAACCCACGGTGATAACAAAGGTACCCAAGAAGTTTCGTAAAGATCTTTTCATAAATACGGCCTCTATAGAAGTTGTGTACAAAAAACTGATTAGACCTAATTTCGGTACAAAATGGCCACTGGCAGCCTTCTTGAATTTTTGACCGTACCCAGAAACACTCGTTCTCGTCCCAAGGTGATAAAGGTACCCAAGGAGTTTCGTAAAGATTGGTTCATAAATATGGCCTCTAGCCCAAGCCGTATTGGCATTTGCACTTACAGTGCTGAAAGTAACACCAAAAAACATCAAAGTTAGTCTAATTTGCAGAATTTACGCACGAGAAAAAACCCCATATTATATGTGATGTATCCCATGGTACTAAACATTCATACAAAAAATTATTCAAATCAGAGCTTTCATATGGAAGTTCTGTATCCAATTGTTGATGGACAGACGGACGAATAAGCTCAAATTTGGCTTCGCCAAAGTTGAGCTAAAAATGCAGTTTACTTTGCTTTACATAGTGGAACCCTGTTAATTGGATTGTCACCATGTTAGTGGAAATTATTCATTTTACAGAATTTTCCAATTAATGGTGATTTGACCACTTTTCTGTATCCAAGAGAAAAACGAAGTATTTATTCTATTATATCTTATTTGACAGAGCTCCTGGAGCTCTGTCAAACAAGATATAATAGATTAAATGTCAGTATTGGTTATAGTGATCTAGGTTATATATTTCTATAAACAAGAGGGTTCCAGTGATTATCAGGGTAATTTCCCCAAATATTACAAGGTTTTTTATTCAATTAACAGGAATTTACTCTATAATCCATAGCAAGCCGAGAGGTCCTCGGTTCAAATCCCACCTGCGGCAACCGCATTGTGTCCTTGGGCAAGACACTTCATCTCCATTGTCCGCGTGGAGGCACGATGACACCGTGTACTAAG
Organism: Pictodentalium vernedei; assembly: GCA_031216915.1. Lineage (NCBI taxonomy): Eukaryota > Metazoa > Mollusca > Scaphopoda > Dentaliida > Dentaliidae > Pictodentalium > Pictodentalium vernedei. The sequence continues at coordinate 746,637,977 of CM062297.1, forward strand.
GCGTACTGCACGGCGATGGTACGCATGTCTTCAACCAATCTAACCCTGCCTGTGCTGCAGTGCGGAGTTACGATGTTGGGGAACTGGCAGCTGCTCATCGTTGCTCGGTGGTTCTCTCCGGGTACTTCGGCTTCCTCCACCCGTAAAACTGTCACGGTCATGATTAGCAATTGTGTATAAATATGTGACCTTAAACATCAATAAATAATAAATAAATACTCTATAATTCATATGGTTTTGTGTTTGAAGGTTATATTCAATTAACAGGGTTATTCAGTTAAGAGATATCCATTTAAGTGATCACGACTGTACTTGTGCTGTCACAACATAACCATAGATACGGAAGGTAAACCAGCAAATAAGTAAATAGTAACAAGACTGAGTCAGCTGTAGAAGTTACACTGTTAACTGTTGACATTTGTATGGTGTTGGTCCTGTTAAATGTAAATCAAAGCTGTATGATCACTGTACTGTTCAGTTAATTTCTCTTGGTGAATGATTGGTCATGTCTGGCAGTACATTCCCATTGTGACAGAGAAGTATATGTATATCAAAAACACACTAACCATTCAATTTCCAAAATGCTCCACTCAGTTCAAGAATATTTTTTCAATGCCTAATTTAGATTAAATACATTCTAAATAAATGCACCTTCAGCAAGAGCCCAATAATTGAAACAGAACATCACCAAAAAATGTGATAATCATATATGTCAAGTAATCATTGAGTATACACCAAACTCAGGTCTCCAGCATCCAAAAATGGCTCAGTGTTGTACAGTTTGTGGAGAGTGTATTATCACTAAATCACCCTCAGAATGGAGATTCCACCAAAGCAATAATTGCAAATCTGTTGAAAAGCAAAACAAGCACAAGCAAAGTTCCAGCCAATGGACCTCCGGGTTGTACCCGAAGGTCCATTGGCTGGAACTTTGCTTGTGTTTTTTGTCTACGTGTACAGAATTTGAAAGTGATGCTTTGGGTGATAACTCCACTCCCTGGGTGATTTAGTTACAATCCACTCTCCACATACTGTATGTCTCATTGGCAGAGTCTCAGAATCCACTGAGATGGGTGGCAAATAATGATAACAATTGGTTTAGTGTAGTTGTTTAAAGTGCTTTAAAGTGCTTTTAAGTCCAAATAAATATAAATGCATAGTTCATGGTTTAGTTTTTGGAATGCTACATAAATTGCAATAATTGTGAATAATATAAAAATCACGACAGTATTGTAGTATATGCAGGTTTATATACCAATAATGGAGACTCATGTGGGGGCCACGCTGGTACAATGGCACTGAGTACTAAACCACTTGGTGCACTTGCCTTTAACTCTTCTTACTCTGCTTGAGCTGTATTAGTAAGCTGGAGAATCTTACAGTTGTTCACCACTGCTATGGGGTTCTCTTGGGTACTTAGGCTTCCTACATTAGTAAAACAGTCTGATATGATGTGATCCTGGTTATTGAAAGTGTTGTTAATCCCCAATAAACAAACAAACAAATAAGTTGAGACTCAGTACTATCCCAGACAGCTAGACATTATCAGTCTCAACTTGACCAAGTGTTGACATTAGTACCAGTAAACCAATCCACAACGGTCAGATGTAGAGTCCAGCAATAAGATCAGATTCAATTTTGAATGTGTTGTCAAGGATATTATAACCTGACATGATGTGAATTCAAAATTACACATCACTACATCAAAAGTAGAAATTGCCAAATGACATACAGTAAAGTCCCTGTGGATTGGTCATAATCCATGCAGGAACAGTGATGTTCACTTGTGCATTTACCAGGTAATAAAAATCATGGTCAGCAAAATTTTAATTAATGAAGCACTGGGTTGTACCCAGTGCTTCATTAATTAAATTTTTGATGATTATTCCTATACAGTAAAACCTGTCTTGAAAGACCACTGTCATGAGAGACCACCTGTCTTGAGGGACCACCTTTACTTTATACCATTTGGTTGTTTTACCCTGTAATAGACCTGTCATGAGAGACCAATTGTTTTGAGAGACCACGACTCTACAGTAATTAGTGTTTGGAATCTAATATTATTACATCCATGTAACATCAAGTGATTTGGGAAAAAAGAGTGGTGCAAAAGCACCAAGAAAAAATAAGCCAAAACTGGGTCGAGTGCTACCAGCGCACACCCAGTTGGGGACGCTCTTCTCCAAGTACAGATCCACGGCTTCCGGTACCAGTATTCAAACGTGTAACTGATGACTCATTCTTTTTTCTTCTGCCGACCTGGAAAGACATGCGGCCATTTGCATTTCAAAACAGAGATAATGCAACTCATTGATAATGGTTACCTGTGACTAGAATTATGGATCTGAGTATTGTATAATAACAGAGCTGTGTTTTATGTATTCTCGTTATTAATTTCAACCACATTTTCATTGTATTTGATATATTCTCCGTGTTCGGGTGAGACTTGCAGTTCGAACATATAATTTTTAGCTCAACTTGACAAAGTCAAGCTGAGCTATTGCACATTAGTACATACGTCCACAATTTCCTTTGGCACACCTCACAGGTCGCATTTATGATCAGATCACTTTGAAACTTGGTATGCTTGTTTGGGGTGACCTCTAGATGGGAGCTATCGATTTTCTTCAATTTTTGTCAAAAAATGTTGCCGCGGCCAACGTTCTTAGAACTTAGTTTAGTCAACCACAATATTTCCCTTTGGCACACCCAACAGTGCACATTTATGATTGGATTGCTTTGAAATCTGGTATGCTTGTTTAGGGATACCTCTAGATGGGAGCTATCGATTTTCTTCAATTTTCATCAAAAAATGTTGCCGCGGTCAACGTTCTTAGAACTTAGTTTAGTCAGAAGACCTCAATATTTCTCTTTGGCACACCCTACAGGGCACATTTATGATCGGATTGCTTTGAAACCTGACATGCTTGTTTGGGGTGACCTCTAGATGGGAGCTATCAATTTTCTTCAATTTCCGTCAAAAAATGTTGCCGTGGCCAACGTTCTTAGAACTTAGTTTAGTCAGAAGACCTCGATATTTCTCTTTGGCACACCCTACAGGGCACATTTATGATCGGATTGCTTTGAAACCTGGCATGCTTGTTTGGGGTGACCTTTAGATGGGAGCTATCGATTTTCTTCAATTTCCGTAAGAAAATGTTGCCACGGCCAACCTTAGAACTTAGTTTAGTCAAACCACAATATTTCCTTTTGGCAAACCCTACAGGGCACATTTATGATTGGATTGCTTTGAAACCTGGTATGCTTGTTTAGGGTGACCTCTAGATGGGAGCAATTGATTTTCTTCAATTTCCATAAAAAAAATGTTGCCACGGCCAACGTTCTTAGAACTCAGTTTAGTCAGACCTCAATATTTCCCTTTGGCACACCCTACAGGGCACATTTATGATTGGATTGCTTTGAAACCTGGTATGCTTGTTTGGGGTGACCTCTAGATGTGTGCTATCAATTTTTTTCCATTTCCTTCAAAAAATGTTGCCGTGGCCAACGTTCTTAGAACTTAGTTCAGTCAGAAGATCTCGATATTTCTCTTTGGCACACCCTACAGGGCACATTTATGATCGGGTTGCTTTGAAACCTGGCATGCTTGTTTGGGGTGAGCTCTAGATGGGAGCTATCGATTTTCTTCCATTTCCGTCAAAAAATGTTGAAAAGGCCAATGTTCTTAGAACTTAGTTTAGTCAGACCTCAATATTTCCCTTTGGCACACCCTACAGGGCACATTTATGATTGGATTGCTTTGAAACCTGGTATGCTTGTTTGGGGAGACCTCTAGATGGGAGCTATCAATTTTCTTCCATTTCCATCGAAAAATGTTGCCGCTGCCAACGTTCTTAGAACTTAGTTTAGTCAGACCTCAATATTTCCCTTTGCCACACCGGACAGGGCACACTTATGATTGGATTGCTTTGAAACATGGCATGCTTGTTTGGGGTGACCTCTAGATGGAAGCTATCAATTTTTTTCAATTTCTGTAAGAAAATGTTGCCGCAGCCAACGTTCTTAGAACTTAGTTTAGTCAGACCTCAATATTTCTCTTTGGCACACCCTACAGGGCACATTTATGATTGGATTGCTTTGAAACCTGGTATGCTTGTTTAACTTGGTGTGCTCATTAGACAAGACCTTTCGATAAGAACTATTGATTAGCATTCATTTCTGTGAAAAAAGTTGCCATTTACAGTAACCTCGGAACATACTGCATTTGTGTATCAACATTCTTCCTTTAGCCAGTCTTACAGTTTACATTTAAAAATTGATGGATTACTCTGTTCTTCAGTTTTGCCATTTCATTTATAACTTACCAAATTCAAGTTTGTCACGTTGAGCGACAGTGTCATTGACACTTTCATTTAGTTGATAAATTTATGTTATCCTTTTGGATATTATTATTATTATTGGAGCTAGGTGTCAGTGAGGGGCTGTATAGACAGGATTTCTCTTCTCTGTTGAGGGCAAAATTTCTGTTTTTGTGGTCCCTGTCGGCCGTCTGGATTCAGTTGTGTTCCCACCAGTCCTTTATTTTCTGCCACCTTTCTCTTGTAGCTGGGGGTGTTTTTCTACTTTCTACATCTATTGAGTTCACCTTTTCTTCTTCTGCTCTCACCTCTGTTATGCCCAGGACTGTTTCTTGAGGGCAATGCCTTTTGCCCAAGCATGTGGACGATTCCCATGCTTCTTGTGCCACACGTAATGGGTGTCCTTCAGATCGACCCTGTCGGCTCTGTGGGTCTTGGTCATCCACTTTTTGGGCTTCTGTGTACTGTGTGGTGCGTTCTCGTGGCTGTTCTTCCCGCACCCATGGGAAAAGGGAACGCTGTCGCTCAGGGCCTCCCAACATGACCACGTCTGGTGAGAGTTATACCCCCTCTGTGGGGGATGTGCAGTCTTTTACTGTGGTGGATACTGTGGGAGCTGTTGAGTTGTCTGGTGAAGAGATGCCTGGTTCTGGGACTGTGATCCCTCTCCAGTCAACATCTGAGGCTGTCACTAGGGTTGTGACTCCTCCTTTGGAGCCGAGCTCGGTTGCTCTCTCCACTTTTCCACCGTTGCCTCCTGGGATTGGAAGCAGGCTGCTTCCTGTTCCCCCTGGTGTGCCTACACCATGGGAGGCATCAGCTGGTTTGCCCGTCATGGGCTATGTGTCTTCCGACTCAGAGGATGGGTCAGACATACCTGATGTTGAGGGCCAACAGTCTTCTGACTTGGGGGCAGTTCTTGACTTTGTGTTTGAGTTCCTTCCAGATCTCAAACTGTCAAGCCAGCCGACGGTGTCAGCCAGGCTGCGATCATCGGCCATTTGCCTCCAGCCTGTGGAGCAACCCGCTTTTGGGTGCCTTCGACTGTCCCAGTCTATACAGGTGGTTGAAACGTTTACAGCTTTGGACTATAAGCTGAGTTCCAAGGCTATGAAGACTCCATTCGTCACCAGGGCTGACACCTTTTTGCCTCCAGTGCCTTATCGTTCCTACAGTTCTGCCAATCTGTCAGTCTGCCAGACTTTGACGGTCTTGGATCAGGACTCCACCTCCCTTGGGCTTTCCTAGCCCAAGTTGGCTGTTATTCCTGTGATGACTCTGGAGTCCCTATTGGGCTTATCGAGAGAGATCCTGGGCATTCTTTCTCTCTCAGATCACATTGTCTCAGCTTTGGCTGCTTATCTGCCTCCAGATAAGTTTGATGACATACAGGCTCTTTTTCGTGTGATTTCCAAGGTGCTTATGCCTCTTACTCATACGCATGCCTGTAACTGGGCTAACTTGGAATTAGTATTGGACAGAAGTCATTCCCTTCCTGAGGGGCAGCGCGCTGCTCTGCGATCCGCTTCTTTGGCGGGTCCGCAACTTTTCCATGGTTCCGTGGCGACAGTCCGGGATGAGGCCCTGCATCATTCCAAAGATCAGCTGCTGCTTCGCCAGCTTGATTAGCCTTCTGTTGAAGCAGGGGCTGTTCTAAGCCTAACAATCACCCTTCTGCTTCTGCGAAGCCAAGCGCTGATCCTCCTGCCACCACTTCTACTTCTTACTCATGTGGTAAGGGTAAGCGTCGGCAGACCAGATGGAGGACTCAGGATCATAGTAGAGGTGGTTTCCCCGCTCGCGGGCCTCGCCATTGGGCCATGATCACATCCGATCGTTGGGTGTTAGATGTTGTTCGGTCTGGGCTACGAATATCCTTCCAGAGACACCCCACTCTGTCAAGAGTGCCTCCTCTAACACAAGTTCCTTCAGACGTTTCACGTCGGGGAGTTTTGATCACAGAGATAGACAATCTCCTGTCAAAGGGGGCGATCATTCATTCTGTGGGATTTTATTCCAGACTGTTCTTGGAGCTGAAGAAGGACAGCCGACTCTGACCGGTTATCGATCTGAGTATCCTGAACCAGTCTACCATTGCTCCCAAGTTCAGCATGGAGACTTTCAGTTCCCCGCTCTGTTCACCAGGGAGATTTCGCTTCCAGTATCGAACTGCGAGATGCTTACTTTCCCTTTCCGATTCATCAGACATCGTGAAAGTATCTCAGGTTCACTTTTCTGGGGCAAGTTCAGCATTTCAAGGCCATGCCTTTCAGCCTCAACCTGGCTCCGTGGACCTTCACCCGACTGATGTCACAAGTGATAGCCTTCCATCGCACACAGTCCAGGATGACTACTTTGGCATATCTGGACGATCCTCCAGAGGCAGTCCAATGCTGCTCTTCTGGAGTCCGATGTTGATACACTGTTGAACTTGCTCACGTCACAGGGTTCAGAGTCAATGAGGAGAAGTCTGACCTGGTCCCTTCTCAGTCGTTTTGTCATCTGGGGATGGACTTCTGCTAAATACGGTGGCAGTTCCCCGGGCATGGGCTGTGATTCTCTCAGCTTTTGCCCTGAATCTGTCCCAATCCCTGTCTGCAACAGCTCGGAGTCTTCTCCGGCTGCTGAGTCTCTGCAGTTCAGTGATGGATTTCATTCCTCTCGGTCGGCTGCATGTCAGACCTCTCCAACACTTTCTGCTCAGTTGTTGGAAGCCGAATGTCGATCTGGTGCCAGACTCTCTTCATCGTCACCTTCTCCCTGGATGGATGTTCAGTGGATTATGCAGGGAGTTCTGTTTTTGCCCACATCTGATCATGTTCTGATGGCAGATGCCAGTGATCTCAGATCAGGTGCGACATTGAATCCTCTAGGTCTTTCCCTTCATGGTGTATGGGACCAGGATCAAGCAGCTCTTCACTTCAACCAGAAGAAGCTTCTTGCTCTTCTTCCTAGTTTTTGGCAGTGGATCCCCCACCTTTTGAATCGTCCGATCCTTTTGCTGTCCGACAATTTGACAGTGGTCGATTACATTCGGAACCAGGGCGGCACGCACTCATTTCCCATGTATGAATTGGCTTGGGATCTTCTACTGCTAGCTCAGGATGTCAACACTGGAGTGGTTGTTGTCACATTCCTGGTCGCCTGAACATCCTAGTTGACTCCCTGTCCTGACAGGACAGTGTCATTTCCACCGAGTGGATGCTTCACAGGGCAGTGTTCCAGTCGCCTTGCGATCTCTGGGGTCGTCCCCACATCGATCTCTTTGCGACTCATTGGAACCATCAGGTAAACACTTTCAGGTCTCTATGTCCAGATCCTCTGGCTTTCACTGTGGACACTCTGTCACTCGATTGGAACGGTCTAGTCAGCTACGCCTTCCCACCGGTTCCGATTCTGCCTCAAGTTCTGGCCAAGATATGAACCTGCAGTTGTCGAATCATTCTGATCATTCTCCTGTCGCTTCAACGGGTGTGGATCAATCAGCTCCGCTCTCTATTGGCGGCGGTTCCGGCACGTCTCCCACTTCGTCGTGACCTTCTTTGCCAAAGTCATCCGAGGAGGTATCTCATCAACCCGACTTCATTGTGCCTTCATGCATATCTTTTGTCAGGTCCTGTCTCCTCCATAGAGGATTTTTCGAGACTAGCAGTGGAGTGCATTTGTTCTTCAAGGCAGCACTCCACTGGTTTAGTCTTTGTGGCAAAGTGGAAGGTCTTCTGTCGATGGTGTGCTGATCACTCTGTTGATTATGCCAATCCTTCATAACACAGATTGCAGAGTTACTGGTATATCTGTTTGATTCTCGGAGTCTCCAGCCAGTTACCTCAAAGTGTGCAGGTCCATGCTTTCGAAGACCTTTTCGTATATGGGAAAGCATTGTATCAGCACTAATCCATACCTCTGCAAGCGTATTCAGAACTTTTCTTTGAAAAGGCCTAGGATTTTGCATCGTACCCCAAGATGGAATCTTTCTTGGGTGCTGCTTTGCATGGAGGGAGGGGGAGGGGGGGGGGGGGGGCGTTCCTTTATTCCAGGTGGATGTGCGTTTTCTCACATACAAGATGGCTTTTCTGATGGCTTTTGCCTCAGCCAGATGGGTTAGTGAGCTTCACGCCCTCTCGGTTGATCCAGCCTTTTTCAGGAGCTCCGCCAACAGTGTTACTTTTACCACTTATTGCTCCTTTCCGGCCAAGAATCAGATACCAGAAACAACTCCACCTCCTATCTGTATCAGGAAGGCAGGAAACGATTCTTTCTGTCTCTTATTCCTGGTTGACAGAAGATCTCTCCTCAATCCATTTCTCAATGGATTTGTCTCGCTATTCACATGACTTATGCTCATCTAATGACTGATAATAATATTACCAATCATATTTCTGCCCATGAGGTGTATGCCTTGTCTACCTCCTGGGCTTATGCTAACTCCATCAAGTTGTCGGATGTTATGCATGCAACCTACTGGATAAATGCTTCTACTGTCTCCACCTTTATCTGCATCAGTTGCAGGAGCAGTCTGAGGACCTTTTTTCTTTGGTTCCTTTTTCTTCTCAGGCTGTTGTCTACCCTAACCATTAGGCTTCTTCGAGGTCAGTTCCAGCCCTGTGCTGCTCACTGTCCTTTCTGTCTGTGCATCACACAGTGCCACACGCCTCATCTCTCTTTCTCTTTTACTCATGTTTGTGATTCTATGGTTTGATAGGCCTGGGGAACTCGTATTCTGTCCACGGTTCCAGTGCAGTCGGGTTATGTGGGGGTTGGTTGTGTGATTCCCTCCTCTTATTTTCTGTTCAACCGGAAGTACACAATTGTAGGGTAGGTTGATTAGAAATTAAAATTTTATAGTAAACTTCCTTTCTTATTATACCTACCACCATTGTTTACATGGAGGCCCTCCCGTCTTCTTATTCGGGTAAGAATCCTTCCTCTCCGCTGATCACATAGCTCCTATGTTGATGGATTCAAAAGAATGAGTCATTAGTTGCACGACTGTGCACTGGTACCAGAAACCATGGATCTGTACTAGGAGTGGAGCGTCCCCTACTGGGTGTGCACCGTTAGCACTCAACCCAGTTTTGTCTTATTTTTAGCTTATCTGACTGAAAGTCAGGGTGAGCTTTTCTGATCACTCTTCGTCCGTCGTCCATCCGTCGTCCTGTGTGAAGGTGGTGTTTGAGCCTCTTTCTCCTAAACCACTGGCCACATTTTAATTAAATTTCATGTAAGTAGTGGTTATATAGGGGCATTTTGATTTTTATGCAAATTAGGTTTCGGTTCATATTGAGCAGAGGGGTGGGGAAAAAATGGCCAAATTTTTTGAAAATCTTCTTCTAATGAACCACCAGTAGCAGAGACTTGATATGTGGTATACAGAGTCCTTTTGAGGTTTAGAATCAAGTTTGTTCAAGAGAAGTTGGTTGGGCATTATTTGCCTTCGATATGGGAGGGGCAAAAATTTTGGCCACGCCTAAAATTTCTATTTTCAGAACCGTGAGGTCGATTTCAACCAAATTTGATATGAGATGATAATGGGTCATAAGTAGTTGATTGATGCATTTTTTCTCATTGCCCCGTGGGAACCTCGGGAGCTAAAAATAGGAAAAACCTTAAAACTGCCATATCTCCTAAACTGCACGGCACTGAGAATTTTTACTTGGTGTGAAGCTTCTTTAGGACCAACAGAAAGAATTGGTAAAAAAAAAATTGCCATCGGTTTTATCATAGGGTACAGTTTTGGGACTTTGAAAAAGTGCTGAGTCAGCACTTTTTATACGCCCGTTTAAAAAACGGTTGTATTATGTTATCAGTCTGTCTGTCTGTCCGTAAACAATTTGGTTTCCATTCATTTAAAGTCGAACGCCTTGAAGGATCGACATCAAACTTTCAGAAGTTGTTTTTAGCATTAAAATACAGGTCAGGTTCGATATTGGTGTTTCTCAGTCCATCTGCTGCAGAGATATGGCCCTTTGAAAACAAAATTTTTCTAAAAACATTGGTTTCCGTTCATTTAAAGTCGAACGCCTTGACAGATCGACATCAAACTTTCAAAAGTTGTTTTTAGCAATAAAATACAGGTCAAGTTCGATATTGGTGTTTCTCAGTCCATCCGCTGCAGAGTTATGACCCTTTGAAAACACAATTTTTCTAAAAAAATTGGTTTCCATTCATTTAAAGTCGAATGCCTTAACGGATCGACATCAAACTTTCAGAAGTTGTTTTTAGCATTAAAATACAGGTCAACTTTGATATTGGTGTTCTCAGTCCATCTGCTGCAGAGATATGGCCCTTTGAAAACACAATTTTCTAAAAAAATTGGTTTCCGTTCATTTAAAGTCAAACGCCTTGACGGATCGACATCAAACTTTCAGATGTTGTTTGTAGCAATAAAATACAGGTCAAGTTCAATATTGGTGTTTCTTAGTCCATCCGCTGCAGAGTTATGGCCCTTTGAAATCACAATTTTTGAAAAAAAATTGGTTTCCGTTCATTTAAAGCCGAACGCCTTGACGGATTGACACCAAATTTTTCAGATGTTGATTTTATACACCCGTTTGAAAAACGGGATGTATTGTGTGAATGGTCTCTCCACCCCGTCTGTCTGTCTGTCCATGGACACATTTCGTTTCCGGACGATAACTTTAGTTGTAATGGATTGAGCTGAGTTAAATTTGGCATGTGGATTTAGTATGACAAAATCAGGATGGGTTCGATTTCCGTTCTAGTGGCCCATTTGCAGTAGAGTTATGGCCCTTTATTTATGGGAATTTAGCCCAACTTTTCGTTTGTAGACAATAACTTTAGTTTGCCTTGACCGATTTATTTCAAATTTTCAGTTTTTTGTTTATGACCCACAAAATACAGCTCAAGTTCACTTTTGACCACATCGCATATACCTTTCCAGAGTTATTCCCCTTGAATGATTGCAAATTTGTGGATTTTGTGGTTTCCGGATGATAACTTTAGTTTGCCTTGACAATGTTTTTCAAATTCTCAGATTTGTTTTTGACCACAAAGCACAGCTCAAGTTCACCTTTGGCCATAATCGCATGTACCGTTCCATAGTTATTCCCCTTGAATGATTGCAAATTTGTGAATTATGTGGTTTCTGGATGATAACTTTAGTTTGCATTGACTAATTTGTTTCAAATTCTCAGATTTTGTTTATGACCACAAAGCACAGCTCAGGTTCACTTTCGGCCAAAATCGCATGTACCTTTCCAGAGTTATTCCTCTTGAATTTGTGCATTTTGTGTTTTCCAGATTATAACTTTAGTATGGCCTAACTGATTTTTTATTATATGCCTGTTGAAAAACCGTCGAATTATGGAATCAGTCTGTCTGTCTGTCCATTTGTCCATCCATTGGTCTGTCCGTTCGTCAACATTTGGTTTCCAGATGATAACTTTAGCATGTTTTTTTCGTTTGACTCCTAAACTTGGTATGTGGTTTAATCAAAACAAAAGACAGGTCAAGTTCGAATATGGGGTTAGTTCGAACTTCGAAGTTCCCCTGAATTATGGACCTTGTTGGACATAGAATGCATCAAATATTTGGTTTCCGGATGATACTTTTATTATTTGTTTTCCGATTGGTTCCAAACTTGGTATGTTGTTTAATCACAACAAAATGCAGGTCAAGTTCGAATATGGGGTTGGTCCAAACAATTTTCACCCTCACCCCCATCCTTACCCCAACCCTTCAAAATACAAAACGGGCGTATATTGTCCCGCTACCGGTGCTCTTGTTAACACTGAGGCAATGGGAAAAACATTCAAAAATCTTCTTCTCCAGATCCAGCAGGCAGAATCTTTTGATATTTGGTATGCAACATTGTAGGGTGGATCTGATTCAAGTTTGTTCAAATCGGCCCCCTGGTTTCATATTTGGGCTCAGTATAGGAGCCCGATTCCGAACTTAGTGCATTTCAGGCAAATTTCTTAAAAAATCTTCTCCAGATCCAGCAGGCAGAATCTTTTGATATTTGGTATGCAACATTGTGGGGTAGTGATGAACCGATATGGTAAACAAACCATCGGCCGATACCGATGTTAAAAATTTAATAATCGGCCGATACCGATGCCGATCCGATGTTTTAAATTCCATGAAAATGCGTTATCGAACCCTGCAAAGTTGCAATTAGAATGTCAATGCGGGGTTGTGTTTCTTGGTTCTTGGTCAACTCGCTACCAAATCAACTCCCCAGACAATTTATCCGATAGTTTTGTGCAGACCATCCTAAGTGGGAAGAACGGAATCACCCGTGTCAGATTGACTCTCCCTGCATGGAATACTACATATTCTCCCAATAAGATTAAATCCTATTTTCATGTATTTAAAACTCATAGCAATCCTGTGGGAACTCGTACACAGACCGACAGACACTGTCCTGACTCTGGATAAATCCGACTTATTCCTTTCTTCTCATGCCAGTCATAAGCCCAATATTCAATATGTACATTCAGAATAGATCTCTCCATTTTGCAAATCGCGTGATTCTGCCCCACCATGGAATGGGGCTGGACGTTTTCGTACACTAGTAGGACGTTTCGTGCACAAGCTACGACGTTTTGTACATGGGGTTATGACTGCCTTGAGCCAAGTAAAGATAACAACCCCGTATGTAAAAATAATTTATACTGGATTATAATACCTTACAGTCTCTTATTTCATATAAAAAATACTTAAAAACCCCAAAATTTGCCTGTGTACTAGTGACGATATATGTACGAAATGTCTTCTTTTGTATACGAAAGTCAGTATACGAAATCGGATCAGGGCCAACCGCCCCCAGGGACAAACTGCCTGAGGCCTATTTTTGGGGCGGGTTGTCCCACTTTTTGGTGCAGGTTGTCCCTGTTTTTTTCTGATTTTGAAGAAAAAGTTTTTGGGGATACATGTAGTACTATATAAAACAATTTTTACTCACTGTTTTATCGAAAAATTATCCAATTTTATCGAAAATTATCCACAGTGATCCTAATCATCCTATTAAAACATCCCAGAATGACTGAATTAAACTAATAGTAGTTCTATACTGAATTTGTTGCATGTAGGGACGAGTCAGAAGTGATGTGTTGTTTTAGTCATGTTGTTTCAGTCGGGTACCCTCTAAGGGGAATGATATTTGTTTGATGAGAAAAAATCAAATGAACAGACATGTTGTTTCAGCGTGATATGGATTCATAACAGCGTTGATCGCTTTTCCTTTATCTAAAACTAATAAGACAATAAATGTGCTTTTTAAGCTGTCAACAATCGTTAACTTAGATGAAGCCATGGACACGTCCAAGACAACAAACAGTCAAGCCACTGAAACATCCATCAATGAGACTCCCACAGATACCATTACCACAGATACTTCTGTTAATAATAATTCATTCGGAATTATTCCTGATATTTCTTTTAATATCATCATAATTAAGTCCAATAAACAAATCTATTGTCGCTAATTAACAATGATCGTATTATAAGTAATAACAGCTGAATAGTTCATTGTTATTACTTATAATCCAATCATAGTGCAATACCACAGTCAAATTAACGTGATAACTGTGGCGCTTGAAAAACTTGGGGCGAGTTGTCCCAGGGCGGGTTGTCCCAGCTGGTTTCGGTTGGGTTGTCCTATTCCCTACGAAATGCCTGTGAACGAAATGACACTAATCCTCCATGGAATGAGCACAGTGTATTGTTTTCAAAGAAGCTGCCTTGTATAATTTACTTCACTTGTCTCCCACCAGATTTTTTTTTCGTAATACAGTACTTATGAATAAATGAAAAATGAAACCGGCACCGACAGTCTGACACTATTTGTTTTAACACGAATTGTGCTATTTCCAAAATGGAGTAAAAAAGGAAGGCTAAATTTTAAACAATGATGTTACAACTTAAGAAACAGGGCTGAGATTTCCATGTAATAAGACTCATACATGGCCGTGTGACAAATTGAAATTGTGGCTTAGCTTTAAATTATTCATAGAATATTAAAATCCACAGAATTTTAGAATCAGTAGTGTGACACGTTCCCCGGACGTTTCAGGTGTAAACACGAATTTCGACGATATGGCCATGAGTAAAAAAAAAAACGACCATTTATTTTTTACCTTGTACAATCGGCGCACCCCTATCGGCAAATGATGCACTTTTTGCCGATGCCGATGATTCACCGATTATCCCATTATCGGCCGATGCCGATGGCCGATGCCGATAATAGGTTCATCACTATTGTGGGGTGAATCTTGATTCACGTTTGTTCAAATCGGCCCCCTGGATCTGGATTCATAGTTGGGCTCACTATAGAACCTCGAATTCAAACTTAAATAAAAATCTTCTTCTCCAGATCCAGCAGGCAGAATCTTTGATATTTGGTATGCAACATTGTGGGGTAGATCTGATTCAAGTTTGTTCAAATCAGCCCCCTGGGTTTATATTTGGGCTCCGTATAGGAGCCCAAATTTGAACTTAGTGCATTTCAGGCAAATTTCTTTGAAAATCGTCTTCTCAAGATCCAGCAGGCGGCATCTTTTGATATTGGGTATGCACCATGCTTAGGGGAGGGGGGGGGGGGGGTGAGATTCAAGTTTGTTCAAGCCAAGTCCCTGGGTTCATATTTGGGCTCACTGTAGTAGCCCAAATTATAACTTAGTTCAAAATGAGGAATTTTCTTTAACAATCTTCTTCAGATCCAGCAGTCAGAATGTTTTGATATTTGGTATGCAGCATCCTTAGTGGGGTGAGATTCAAGTTTGTTC